>BMAC01000182.1:24817-38570 GCA_014905375.1 Phtheirospermum japonicum
AGAAAATACTTGAGTGCTTTGAGCGTACACAAATATATATTATCCTTCGTGAGGAAGCATGATTCTATTTTGAAGCGACAATGTAATAATGGTCAAGTGTTTGACGTTGCGTGACTTGTACCTATATTTTCAAAATTATGTATGTAGCATAGCACGACTCTTTGCTTGAACTTATTTTCATTCTAGTTATACTTTGAATCTATCGTTTGTTCGAGGACGAACAAACCAATTAAGCGTGGGGTAGTTGATTTACGTAGATTTGTCCTTATTTTATTAAGCTTTTTAGTTCGTTTTCTATTTGTTTTTGGTATAAGTTGGATGATTTAAGTGTAATTCCGTACTTTTATAGTTCCAGCTTATTTTACCGTATTTTGATCGTAATTGATGCAAATAGGTGATGTTTCGTTATTTTTCACCTTACAGCTAAGTAACCGGAAGAGTTCAGCGCGTAATTAGATGAGGTTGATGATCAAGAAATGGGGAACAAGCTTTCCGGTGAACGAGTAGCAAAAAGATCGAGAAAAGGAGACAGAGTTGTCGCTCGATCGACCGCCGATCCCATGATCGACGCGGAGCCGACGACTGACCGACGCAACATTCTGAATCGTCGATTGAAGAGGCATTGGTCGATGAAAGGTCGATCCGCAAATTTCTGAAGCGTCGATCCAAGCACGCGTCAGTCGACGCAACGTCGACGCGACGACCCAGTTTTGCGATTTTAGGGTTTCTTGCACGCCAAGACTTGTTATATCTATAAATACCCTCCATATTTTAGATTTTCAGAGGAGATACGACCTCCTAGGGTATTTTAACTTCATAATAAACATAATTCCACATCTCATAACGAGATTTGAAGACGGAGATCAAGGATCGAAGAACAACGCGTCCAAAACATCGAATTTGCGTTCGGGATTCAATCTTTGCCCAAGATCGACGTGCAACTCCGGAATAGCTGGAGCTTTTCATTGCTTTCATTAGTTACAATAAGTACTCTAAACTCTTAGTTAATTTCGTAGTTATTTGCTTAGTTAATTTCTTAGTTAATTCTAGTTTTAATAATTAGTTTAATCATTTCATGCTTGGATATTGGATATTGGGTTACTTTAGTTTATTTATGCGATTGATTAATGTTAGTTGTTCGTTCTTAGATTCATATGATACATTGCTTAGTGATAATTTCTTATATTCATGTTCTTAGATTCGTTAATTAGATTTAAATCTTCGTAGCGTTTTATTGATAATTTAATTATTGCTCGTAGTTGATAATATAGTTTAGAATAATTAGTTTAATCATCCTTAGTTTAATTATTGCTTTAGCTATAATGATCAATTCAATATCTTTTAAAACCCCAAATGTACATGTATTTTATTTTAGTTTGTAAATTGAGAAAAACATCCGAACCGAATAGTTGTTTCCTCGAGAGATACGACTCGAGTCAAACTCATCACCCTACAAGTTCCTCCTACTCTTGCGAGCAAACTTAAGTTTTTTAATTTTAATATCTATAATTGGGGTGCACAAAAGTTTGGTTCATAAGTGATTAACGTGGATTTGTCCTTATTTTATTAGCTTTTAGTTCGTTTTTCTATTTGTTTTTGGTATAAGTTGGATGATTTCAGCGTAATTCCGAATTTTTGTAGTTCCAGCTTATTTTACCGTATTTTAAATAGTAATTGATGCAAATAGGTGATGTTTCATTGTTTTTCACCTTACAGCTAAGTAACCGGAAGAGTTCAGCGCGTAATTAGATGAGGTTGATGTTTAAGAAATGGAGAACGAGATTTCCGGTGAACGAGTAGCAAAAAGATCGAGAAATTGAGAAAGACGCTCTGTAGTGTCGATCGACGCGAGCATCGACGCTCCGTCGATGCGAGTCATGACCCGCGACGATTGACGCGGAGCTGGCGCACTGCCGATGCTCCTGGGGTATTTTAGCTTAGAATAAACATATTTCCACATCTTATAACAAGTTTTGAAGATCGAGATCAAGGATCGAAGAGTGACGAGTTCGGAACATCAAATTCACGTTCGGGATTCAATCTTCGCCCAAGATCAACGTTTAAACTCCGGATTCGCTGGAGATTTTTACCATTTTAAGTAGTTACAATTAATACTCTAAACTCTTAGTTAATTTTGTAGTTAATTGCTTAGTTAATTTCTTAGTTAATTCTAGTTTTAATAATTAGTTTAATCGTTTCATGCTTGGATATTGGATATTGGATATTAGATTAATTTAGTTTATTTATGCGATTGATTTATGTTTAGTTACTCGTTCTTAGATTCATATGATACATTGCTTAGTGGTAATTTCTTATGTTCATGCTCTTAGATTCGTTAATTAGGTTTTAATCATCATTACTGCTCGTAGTTGATAATCTAGTTTAAAGTAATTACTTTAATTAGTCATAGTTTAATTATTGCTTTAGTTTATAATGATCAAATCAAACTCTTCAAACCCCACACCCCCTCCCCCCCCAAATTGAATGTATAATTTATTCGTTTGAGAATTGAAGAGAAATATCCAATAAAATTGAATAGTTGTCCTCGAGAGAATCGACTCGAGTCAAACTCACCATCCTACAAGTTCCTCGTACTCTTGCGAGCAAACTTACATGTTTTATTAAATTAAAAAGGGATGCATAAAAGTTTGGTTCAAAGGGCATCAAATTGATTCCCGCGCCGAGGTCCAACATCCCTCGTGTTTCCTTTCCGTTACCAAGGGTAATCTTGATGCAAAAGCTTCCCGGATCACTCTCTTTAGGTGGGAGAGGGTTGCTATAGATGATACTTGCCGCGTTCGATATACACACTTTCTCGTTATCCTCGAACCTTCGCTTCTTGGATGTCAATTCCTTGAAAAACTTGGCGTACGCGGGCACATTTCGGATTATGTCGAGAAAAGGGAGGTTAATGTTAATCTTCGATAGGATCTTGTACAACTAGAGAAATTGGTCGTCTTGTTATGTTGGTCGGATACGACTCGGGTATGGAATCGGAGGTCGGTACGGCATTGCGGATTTGTGTAGTCCTCCGGTAGTCTTGGTCTCCGTCGCCTCTCCGATTGAAGAAGACAAGGGTGAGATAGGATCGGCTATGGGCTCTTTTGAGCCTTGCATGGTTGGATCTTGTTGGAATTGGGGTGAGGGCGTTGAATCATTGTCGGGAAGAGCAACTTTGTTATCCACCAACTTTCCGCTCCGAAGTAATGTCACGGCTTGAGCTTGAGCCGGTTGACTTGGTAGCTTATCTTTGTCATGGGCCCGTTTAAGTTCATTAACATCTGTCGCCACTTGCCCAAGTTGAGTTTCCAAACTCGCGAGTCGTTTTGTCAATTTGGATAGGATAGACTCAATGTTCGGTTGAAGCGATGTCGACTTGTCTTGTGGAGGCGGATACGACGCTTGAGAAGGCGGGAACGGTGGTTGTTGCGCATTGAACGGGGCTTGCGGCCGTTGTTGTTGCATCGGAGGCTCGGGTGGCATTTGAGCTTGGGACGTGCCCCCCACCTAATGTTAGGGTGGTCCCTCCGCACATATGGGGTTCCGTTTCGATAGGCTTGGTACCCTTAAACCGCAAATGCTTGCTCGCCGAAACTACTCGGTGGACCATAAACCGTCGGGCACGCACTAGCTCCATGAACCGAGGTACAACATATGGGGCACGTCTCCATCGAACCCGTGAATGGTTGGATGAGGGAGGCCACTTGGCTCTCTAATTTGGCAATCTTACGGTCCCACTCGGGCTCCTCTTTTGTCAAAACCTCCTTCACTTGATCCTTCCGCTCCAAGATACTCATGCGATGGTCGGTGGCGGCCATGTTCACAAATATGTCGTACAACTCCCTCGTCGAAAGTCCGGCTAGATTTCTGCCAGCGGCATTGTTCACCATACGCTTGGATACAAATGTCAACCCGTTATGAAAGAATTGATTCAAGAAATCCCCGGTGAACCGATGATGGGGGCATTTGGTGAGATAGCCCTTCAATCGCTCCCACGCCTCGTACAAGGTCTCGTCGCTTGCTTGACAGAATGAGGCGATCTTTGCTCGAAAATCGGCCATTTTATCTTGAGAATAATACTCCTCCATAAACCTCTCGGTCACCATGTCCTAATTGATAAGGGAATTGGCCGACAACGTCATGAGCCAATCAACGGCTTTATCCTTCATTGTGCACGGGAAACACCTCATTTTGATTTGATCAATGTGGATCCCTTGGCGCGGAAAGCTTGACACCATGTAGGAAAAGATGCGTAGGAATTGAAGAGCATCCTCTTGTGGTAGGCCGTGAAAATTCGGAAGTCGGTTGAGATCAATCGGCCGTAAGTCATACTCGAGGGCTTCGGGGCTTAACCGAATGCTTAAGGAGAAATCGCCCATATATGTCCATGAGACTTCCTTTATACTATTTGTCGGGCCTCCATCGGGGGTGGAAAATGGGTAGCCACCCACATCTTGTACGGCGTAAGGATTTCGTTGACGGCGGGCATCCTCGGAAAGTCTTGTGGATGTGGATCTCGAAATCGATGCGCGGGCCCGGTCGGATGTGGCATGCGAGGTGCGTGTAAATGGGGACCGGCGAAGTGTGGCCCTTGGAATTGTGGCCTCGGAGCTTGAAAGTGCGGTTGAAACGGGTACGGCGGGCCATCGAACAATCGGGCCTTGGAATTGTGTTCCATGTGTCGACGGGTCCGAGTGTGGCGAAACTTGATGTTGGGGCTCGGGTGTCGGCACACGAGCATGAGATGGGGAAAACGGGCCTTGAAATCGGGCATTGGAGCCTTTGAGGGTCTTGATTTGGAAACCCGTTCCCCCCTTGATCAAGCGGCAACCCGTAAGAGGGTTGTGGACCTTGATGAGGCGGCCATGAAGTGATGAAGTCGGCCCGATCGCTATTTGAGGCGGAGGCATCCCTTGGTTGTCTTGAGCGAGTGCGGGCGGCGTCGGGTTCTCGAACGAATTGGTCATCGTTCGCTCCTCTATCACCGTAGGTAAGGATGGGTCGAACGTGTCTTGATTCCTTGCGGCTCGTCTCACCCTCTCGGGATCGGTCAAATACGGAGTCAATTCTCGTCCGAGCGATCGCCTACCTTGTATACACAACACTCAACAAAGGGATTACGGTATCGAGTGTGAAACACTAATCTAGTCTAATCTACTAATTAAGACAACGAGAAGAGTAATTAAGAACACCATTAGCCTTAATCTATCCCCGGCAACGGCGCCAAGATTTGATCAAAGAATTCCTAGCACTCTAAGAAATCTTCTCCGCAATAGTACGGAGTCGATTGTAGAGCGGTAAGTTTTCCCGAGTCGTGTCTCTCGAGGATAGATATAATCGGCGTTAAGTGTTTTTAATTAATCTCTTGTTATTCTTAGTTAAACTAATCTAATCTAAGAAAGCATTAATCATTGGTTTGGTTTTTGAGTTGTAATCACTAAACTTGAATTGAAAAGAGAGCTTGAAAAACATTGAGGCAAGGAGAAAGGAATTTAAAACTTGCTTGAAAATAACTAGACTTAATGACACAAATTTAACCTAATTAACAACTTAATTAAATTAAAACTATTAACTAAGAAAGCTTGTAAATTTAAAATCTAAAAAGGAGGGAAAGTCCAAACTTAAATTCAAAAGAAGTCAAATGCATTTAAATAGGTAAAAGTCAAATGTTTTAAAAGGGAAAGCTACTAATAACTTTCAAGGCTCCAATGTTTGTTTGAACAAAAAGAGTATAAAGCTTCAAAACCAAGCATCAATGGAGTTTTTACTACAAGAAGAAAAACCAACCTAAAAGTTGAAGTGTGAATTTGAGAAGTATAGGGAAAACAACTCTACTAAATTTAATAACCAACACAAAGTAAATGCAACAACACAAGAACAACACCAAATAAGGGAAAGTTTACTACCAATATTGCATTCCAACCAAAATCTTCAAATGTAGAGTACAATCTTCAAAACACCAAGAGCAACTTCATAAAATAAAATCCACAAATGAGAGAGATGTCACCTTCTCCAACACTTATGGATAACTACTAACTAGCTAATTAACTAGAATAAATTAAACTAGCTGACTAAGGATTATATCTAGGGTTTTCGGGTTTTCAATGGAATAGTGAAAATGAGCTTGAAAGAGATTGAATGGGGTTCAAAATCAGCCAAGGAAGGATAAGGTAGGTGGGGGAAAGTGCTAGCATTTTATACAAAAATGAAGGGGCAAAAATGTCAAAACGGGTCAAAAAATCTGCGTGTCAGTCGATCGACGAAAAGCTGTCGATAGACTAGTATGCCCAAAAATCGTAATACACACTGCCTTCTAGTCGATTTCCACGAGGTTCAGTCGACCGACTAATCTTCAGTCGATCGACAGCAAGTCCAGTCGATCGATTGAGATCCATTCGGTCGACTGTCCCGTCAGTCGATCGACTGACAAGCAGTTACGGCTCATTTTTCTCGTTTCCGCTCTAAACATCCACCGGTTGTCGCTCCTCATTTGTGCTGTATTCCCTTGCTTGCTTGTTATAATCCGAGTCGAACGGGATATCCTGAGCGTGCACAGGACCATTCGGTCATCCTACAGCCATGAAGACAAAAACGAGTAGAAATAAACGAAAATTAAATGAAAACCGCACAAAAGTTACAAAAACCTAAAACTAATAAAATCGGCCAAAATGACTCCTAATACACATAAAAGCAAACAAAATGCATGCAAGCACGACACAAAATGGTAACAAAAATACGTATAAAAACATGCAAATCAAGCACTTAACTCATGGCGGCCTCTCCAATATATATATAATTGTATCCTCGCTCGACATTGGTTTAGTCAGCAATGGTATCTCTACCAAATATTCTTTAAGCTTATCAAAAGTTTTTGCGACCTCCTTTGTCCACTCAAACTTGGGACCTTTTTTGAGCGTCCTGAAGAAGGGCACACCCTTCTCTGCCGACCTGGAAATAAAACGATTGAGACCTTCAATCCAACCAGTTAATACATATACGTCGTGCACCGTTCGGGGATGTCGCATCTCCATAACAGCTCGCACTTTCTCTGGGTTTACTTTGATACCTTGCTTTGTCACCATGTACCCCAAGAACTTTCCTGATCTCACACCAAATGCACACTTCATTGTGTTAAGTATCATGCCATATTTCCTTAGTATAATAAAGGCCTTTCGTAAGTCTTCCATGTGTGAGTCCACTCTTTGACCCTTCACCAGCATATATTTTACATAAACCTCCATGGTAGACACTAGCAAGTCTTTGAACATTTTATCCACCAACCTTTGATAGGTCGACCCTGCATTCTTCAACCCAAACTGCATAGATATTAAAAAATAAGTACCTTTAGAAGTGACAAAGCTCAACTTGGGTTAGTCCTCCTTTGCTAATGGGATTTGATGGTATCCTTGTGAGGCATCCATCATAGCTAACAGCTCGCAGCCGGAGGTCGAGTCCACCAATTGATCAATGCGTGGCAATGGGTAGTGATCTTTTGGGCACGCCTTGTTTAAAATAAAAAAGTCCACGCACATCCTCCACTTCTGCCCAGGTTTTGGCACCATGACAACATTTTATAAGTATTATGGGAATTGGATCTCCCGAATATGCCTTTCCTTTAACAAGTTTTGCACCTCCTCCTCAATTACCTTGTCAAGCTCTGCCCCAAAGTGCCTCCTTTTTTGACGGACATATCGCGCCTCCGGATCAGCATTCAAATGGTGTTGTGCGACCTCTGGGGATACTCCTGGAATCTCTCCGTCTCCAAAGGCAAGATAACTATCAACTCTTACTTTATGGTTTCTGCCATCTGGGTTCTTGTTTTGGTGGTGTATTTTGGCTTGCATTCTTCCAGTGAAATTTCCATGCGTTCTTCATGAGGGCGGGCAGAATTCTCCTCCTCCCTCATCTTTTTAGAGCTAATTATCCCTTCTTGGAGATCCCTCATTCTTTCTCGTTTGTCTTCACTCATAGCTTTTCGCACCGTCATCTGATAGCACGATCTAGCGACCTGTTGTTCTGACATTATTTCACCTACTTTGTCTCCTGCCGGATACTTGATACTCATGTGGTAGGTGGAAATGATCGCTTGAAAAGCATTAAGGGCAGGTCGCCTTAATATCATGTTGTATGTCGAGCTTCCTCTGATGATCAAAAACCTAAGGTTCTTTCCCACCCCCAATTTGCCTTTTCTCTATGCCACAGGAAGTGCTATTTCTCCATCGGTGATAACTTGCGCGCCATTAAATGCGTAAATTAGAGTTTTTACAGGTCGTACCTTTACCTTTAATCTCATTTGATACAAACACTCTCGGTATATGATGTTAACCGAGCTCCCTACCTTGCTACCTCAGTTTCGATTACAAGTGCATCGTTATGCTTTATCTGTAGGCCACGTCATTCTTCGGGACCGAATGAAATTATAGGTCCTGAAATCGGAGGATGCTTATTAATGACGGCGACCTCACATGGTCCAGGTCGGGCTTCCTTTGCATGTCTCTTTCGCGTGTTATTTGTGACTCCATCCATTGGTCCCCATGGAATCATGTTAATTCATCCTTTATTCCCTCCTGTCTTTCCTTGTTCATTTAGTTTTTGACCTCCTTTTTATGGATGTCCTCCGACCTGGTTCGGAGGTGGACCTCCCTTTGGTGGTGGGGGTAGTGGCTATACTGGTTCCCGAGGCTCCCTATCTCTGTATATATGACCTCCTTCAGATGTCTGGCCTTAATTAGCCTTTCAATTTCATCGCGCAAATGTCTAGGCACATAATATTGTGAAACCTGCAAAAGAACTCCGATTTTGGGTTAGTGGGAGGTCGCGAATAGCTTTCTGGCCACCAGATAACATCAAGTATTTGTCGCTCCATGATTGTGAACATCTTTGTGATCGGATACGCCAAGAGTGTAAAATCTTATTCTCTCCATTCTCTCCTATCGGCCTTTTTTATCGTTTCTCCATCTGTCCCCACAGTTATAAGTCCTTAAACAGTCCGCCTTGGTCTCTCCTAGGTTATGACCTCTTAGGAATAATCTTGTATGATTTTGCGACCTCTACCCAAAAATGCAATCTAAACTCAACCTCCGTTTCCTCCACTTGTATATATTTATTGCACCTATCTAGGACTTTTTTATATGTTCATGCAAGTCGGTTGGATAGAGATTTTTGTAAATCCTCCATTCTCAACCCCTGTTGGAGTGCTCCAGCCTTCATCTCATCGGTGGATGTGGGTGCTTGTAATGTGGCCCTAGTAAGTTAAGTGATATAATCCTTCAAACATTCTCCTGACCGCTGTACCATTTTGAAGAGAGATTGTTCGGTTTTTGTATACAGTTTAGCGCTAGCGAAATGCTTTAAGAAAGATGCCTTCATGACTTGGAAGCCGGTGATATTTCCCGGTGGTAATTAGTGGAAACAGTCTTGTGCTATTCCCCTTAACGTAGATAGAAAAGTTGGGCATGCTACAACGTCCGTGTATTGTCTTAGCACTGCCTCATTCTCAAAACCTTTTACGTGTCGCGTGGGGCTAGACAACCCATCATACTTAAATTCTAATGCCTTATACCCGCGAGGTAGTATAGCTCTCAATATCCTCTCTAAAAAAGGGTGTTCTATAGATTCCCCAGGTCCTATCCCATCGACTTGTCTTTGAAAAGATAGTAAAGCCTTTTGTATGTCTCTAAAGGCTCGGGTACCTGGCCCCACTTCGTCATCCTCATCCCCTTCGTAGCAGTATCCTCAGTGTCTATAGGACCTCCTTTGCGATTTACAATCCATGAATGGTTCCTCGCTATCGCTATCGTCTTCCCCTTCCTCTTGAATTCGACGTTTATAAGATTTCCTCCATGATCCATCATCCCTTGTTTGTAAATCACGATCGTCGTATCCCTTTTCCCACATTTAGATCTGCCATTTGTAAAGTTGATCGTGCGACCTCCCAGCCATGCGTAATCGATCCTCAATAGAATCATCATCGGATGATGATTTGAATACCACCAGATATCTGCATTTAGTTGAACTTTTAAGTAGGTCGGCACTTGGTTTCCATGGTGAGGATTCTCCACTCCGTCTCTACTCATCAGTTAAATCCTTATGAACGTACTCATCATTCTTCCAACCTTCCTTTTCTTTTTCGTCACCCTTCTGATCAACCTTTCCTTTTCTTTTGTCAGTATTGCTTGCCTTGCCTGCTAGGATTTCATCTAGCGTTCCTTGTTTGTCCGGTTGTACCAGTCCTATCAAGCTTTCAAGGAGCCCATTGTCAACATAATAGGGTTTTTTACCTGGCAACTCCTTCCATTCTTTTGTCCCTATGTGTATAGCACGTCCGTAGTCTTTTTTCTTATGTTCCTCTTCTGGATGCTTCATCTTTCGCTTTTTTGGCGAGGATGGTGGTGTGGTTGTTGTTTGCTTTATTTACCCTAGTGGCGGTATTTGTTCATTCCCGATGTCTCCGTCTTTTATTTTAATTGTGTCCCCACCTAAATCCAAGTTTTGAGGTACGACACCTCTTCCTTTCATAACTTTCTTGTGAAAAATCTCACGCCTTTTGTTCAAGGATTCGATGTCCCTCTTTCCCACAGACGATGCAACTTGATGCGACCAAAATGATTGGTTCCTCAAGAATAGTAAGTGCTAACCTTGAATACGCAGTCCACGACCTGATAAGCCTCTAGAAATCTCCTAGCGACCTGATTGGTCCTTCCTGCAAAAGAAAACCCAAGCCAAGGCGGTAGACGGTCCCGACGTAGGCCCTCCAGTGTTTAAGTTAGATAGTGCTTGAGAGATATGCAAGAGCTCAAAAATATGTGAGAGATTAAAACGTAGGATGTGAAATAAACTTAGAGAAAAGATTGAGGTCTAAGTCCTCATTATATAATAAGATAAGTATTCCCAATCTAGGGTTCCCCTCTCCTATTATAACTATAATACCATAAATAATGACCGACTTAAAATAAATATTCCTACTGTATGATAAGTCCCATAAATAATAGAACTCTCGCTGAATTACTATATTAACCATGGGTCAATAAGCATGTCCATAGATTTAGTCCGCCGGGACCCCATAAAATAGCTTGCATTAACCCATCAGAGCCCAAAAACCATGAAGCCCAACCCTCAATGCCGAGCTGGTATAATAGTACTTATATCATAGGAGTTCTCTACCTTACATAAGAGCTCGCTAATCGTATGCGTCAGGTCTCTGCCCTTCAAAACAGCTCGCCCACCTCCCAGAAAGATTGCACCTTCTAGAAAATGAGATCGCTTATTGAGATTACTCACTAAATCCACATAATTACCTGCATGTTGGCGACGTGAATATTTGATGTCGTATCACCACCATAGTTAAAACTATATTTTATAGAAAATTTGGGCTTTTGATAAAATGAGAAATTATAAGAATTATAAAAGAAACAGCCTGCTTTTCGAAAACAAGAAGAAACTTGTTTTTATCATTTTTCATCCACTTCATCTTCAAAAGGACTAAAATACAAGTTCAGGTTTTAGGGAGCCTTAGAAAGTATTTACAAATGAGCTTTTGAGGAACAGGCCTACAAGGTCCAGGACATCCAGGAACGCATGAATAACGACAACATCCAGTCCTGATTTCCTTTTTGTTTTATAACAAGAATACCCGGGACACTGGTGGCAACAACGTCTTGACCCACAAACTTTTTTATTTTTATAAATTGACCCAGGACGTTGTTGCCATAAGCGTATTGAAACTTATTCTTTCTTTACAGATTAAACCCGGTACACTAGTAGCAACAGCGTCCCCGAATTTTATTAATTTTTTTTTCTATTTGTCACCAAAATAATTTTTTTGACGAAAACAACTCGAGACACTGTTGTCAACACCATCTTGCTTTAATATTTTATTTTTATTATTTATTTTAATTAGCGGGCACTATTGGTAATACAATTTTTTAATTTTCCCTACACTTGCGTTATTTTTATCAATTTTAAATAATATTTGTATTATTTATTTAATTCTGCCAAACATATAGTCATATTTATTATTTGTTAATCATATTTACAAGTATATGTTATAATTCATTACCAAAATCTAATGTCAGACATTCAATGAATATGAATGCAAGAATAATATAAATACATAAAACAAAAAATCTTATTGCATTAATATTATAGATATGTGGTAATCATGAATCTCAAAATCCAACTTTATTGTGGGGTCTACATTGCCACATCAAAAATAAAAAACCTCAAACTTTTTAAATCTCCATCCACAATCATAAATCCCAACAAGTTTTTATGGGTCCCACTATTAAAAAAAAAAAAGAATATCATATTCATTTAAAAAAATTCAAACTCATTCAAATACTTTTTATTCAAAAACTAAAATATATCTTAAAGTTGGGTTGGTATTTCGCAACCCAACTTGTAATGTTCAAACAAAAAATTATGGCTACAATGGTTCAAAATTTTAAAAACCAACTTTGTTGGGTATAAAGCCACCTAAAAATCTACCATTACTACTACCCTTACAATAGAGTGTTTATGGAAAATTATTACTAAAAATGTTTTCATTTGTCATATAGTAATTTATTATGTATGTTGAGAATTTATTCTTGGCAACTTTTCCATTTTCAGTTGTTTGCCTTTTTTGGGCTCAAAATAAATTAGAATTCTAGATTTGTTTCCTAAATAGAGTCTAGGACTTTATTTGGTTTCCTAGTTTATGGTTAAGACTTATTTACCAAGTTTAGGATTCTTGCTATTCAAGATAAGAAAATCCAAGGGAACAACCACTTTTTGATACGACAATCACGAGAGACGCAACAAGCAACACGACGCAAGGAAAACCCAAGCAAGTGAAGAACTTCAGTCAACAAGACAAATACATCTTCGAAGTTGCGTAACCAACGAAGAAGATCATCATCAACATTGCCACAAGTATTTTAGTATAAAGTGTTGATACTTGTGTTTTCATATATTACTTAATTATTTTATAATTGATCTTGAAAAAATCTAAGTAATATAGTTTTTGGGTTTGTATACCCAAGTTTGTAAGTACTTTAATTACGAACAAAATTTAAATTGTTGTGTTCGCTTTTAATATTTATTTCTCTTCATATTTTCATACATCTGTTTGATGTTAGTTTTGGTGTATTAACACTAGTCTTAACATCTGCTTTAAAGATATTCTTATTTTTTTATTTACAACTCTGAAACTGTTTGATGTTAGTTCTTGTGTGGTAAAATTGAACTTAACATCATTTTAGTGATACTTATTTATAACAACCATAGTTCTTTCAAATTTACAATTGGTATCAGAGAGTAGGTTACTTGACGTACTAAGTTTACTGATCCTTATTTGTAGGACGCTATGGATGAGGGGAATCCTCGACCCCATATCCTCAATGGAGAGAATTACTCTCTCTAGAAGAAGAGGATGCACTGGCACATTAAAAATATTGATGAACGTGCGTGGAGAACCATCCTGGTTGGATAGTGTTTCAAAACAAAAAATGACCAACGTTAAGACTGCCAGAAATCTTTGAACACCTTCCTGATCTGCACCACAAACAAGAGTTAGAAAGGACCACCGATGATTTTCCGGTGGAAACCTCTCCGATGCTTAAGTCAGTAAGCGTTTGAGGTGTTTTTCAGAAAGAAAGCAAGAATGCTCAAGAGAATGACATACCTCTCTCAGTCTTGGGGCTGAGATATTTATAGCTTTCCTAGTGGGGACCCCTTTCCGGGATCTTGGAAGCAAAGGCCGCGAATCATGGGC
>BMAC01000182.1:39840-67246 GCA_014905375.1 Phtheirospermum japonicum
TTCCCCATCTCCGATATGTTCTCCTTCACTAATCCGGCACCCGGCGAGGGAGCATCATCACCTCCCGCCGGTCATCTTACTTTCTACGTAGACCAGTTTTACGCGGGGTTAAGCCTGCCCATCCATCCCTTCGTTCAGGCTATTTCTAAGTTGTACCATATTCCAGTACATCAATTCCTGCCCAACGCTTTTCGCGTTATGGCCGGATTTCATCTGGCAGCACAGTATGCCAGGATCACCCCCACAGCTCAACTCTTCTTCTCTTTATTCCAAGCAAAGAGTTCTTCCGGTTTTTTCTACTTATCTGGACGATCAGACATCCATTTCTTATCAGGTCTTCCTACCTCTCATAAGGCCTGGAAAAAGAAGTTCTTCTTCGTTCAGTGCTCGGGGGATTGGGGCTTCCCTACCAAACCCATCAATTTTCTACATCCTCAAATGCGCTTACCTCGAGGGGATAGATCACCAGATCTGAAGGAAAAAATTTCCCTCTTAAACCAGAACCCCTTAGACTTGTCCAAGATGCTTCCCGTCAATCTCTTGAACTTCTTCAATTCCCAACAAGGGCCTCTGCCCCCCGAGATCGGTATTTTTCTCGGAACGTCCTGGTTTTATTGTTTTCTCGCTATAGTTCCTTTATCATATTTTTCACTATTTCGATTTTCCATTTCAGAGAAGATGATGCTAGCAAAGATGCAAGCCAAGGCTCGCAAGGCTGCAGAAGGGAGCTAGAAGAGCCCTCTGGGGGAGCCCTCTAGAACTGCTCCGTCCCCGGGAGAGGCCCTCCTCGCGGCGCCACTCCAGAGCCAACCGCAAGCGCCATCCGGGACTTCCGAGCCCATAAGGAAAAACCCAGAGCCTAGGAGAAGCCCAGCGCACGAACCAGCAGCTCAGCCTTCGATGAACCTGGAGGAAGAGCAATCGTTGAAGAGAAAAAAGCGGAGCCGGGTTGACCTTACATCCTCGTCAAGGGATCCTCCTCGAACTGCTCTACCCATCACTACCGGGGTCCCTTCTCAAGTTATTCCCCCAACCATTTCTCAAGTACCTCCTTACCCAAATCAGACCTTTTTTAATAGATCGGTCTTGAACTGCCCCGGAGAAGTGGCAAGGCAATTCATGATGGGGTTAGCTCCTACGTACGACCGCAACATCGTGGATAAGATGTCAGACCCGGAGCTGGTTGAGTTCTACTGCAAGGCGGAGGCTCAGGTATAAATTTTTCCACCTCTTCTATCCTTAACTTTTCCCAGTTCTCCCACTTACCTCTTCCTTGCATCAGGCTGTGATAGGACGAGCATCTCTGTTGGCCCAAGCTTGAGGCTCTTTGCTGCACGCTGATCTCAAGGGGGAGATTGAAATTTTGAAAAAGCGAGAATCAGAGCTGATGGCTAAGGTCCGAGAGAGCCAGGAAGCCCAAGTCAAACTAAAAGGCTCAGAAATGGAGATAGACTTGCTGAAGGCTGAAATGGAGGAAATGCGAGCTGAGCTCCTCAAGGTCAAGGAGTCGGAGGTGAAGCAACGAGATCTTACTTTTCTTCGCGAGCAAGAGCTGGAAGAGAAGGTGAAGCAATCCAGAGCTGACGAAGTGGATCAAGGCCGCATTGAAGGGCGTGCCGAGGGGAGATTGGAGTTTCTCAACTCGGAGGAAGGGCTACACCTAATACAACTGACTAGAGAGACCACTCACCGAGCTTTTCTGGGCTCTGAGGAGCTGTATGATCTCCTCGTTCCCGAGGCGGAGGTCTACTTTGGATTAGGTCTTGATGCCCACGCTAAATGGGTGGCTGAACACCCTTCTACTCCTTATGATCGGTCCACCCAGATTGAAGGCGTTAGCAAGCCCACCTCCTTTTCCCATGTTTCGGAAGACGACCGCATCCACTTGTTAGACCCGACGGCCTTTGCTGACTACATCCGCCAGGTCTTCTGCTCTTCTTCATTAGCTTCTTCTCCCCCCCTGAACAGTCATTAGCAATGGTTGCTGCAGGCTCTCCAACCTTTGCTAACCTGGGTTATTTACAAGAGTCGGCCCAGTCCGAGAAAGACTTTGGGGAGACATCTCAGGCTCCACTGCAGTCATGAGGAATTTGGGGTTTAGCTGGCCTTAATGTAGAGCTCATGCCTCGAAGGAAGATTTTCTGCCTTGTTTTCTGTCTAGTTTTTGAACAAACCTGTTTGCTATAGCCTGCGTGGCTGGTCTGTAACTTTTCTGATGTGTACCTTGTATTTAAACTTTATTTTGATGCCAATGAATGTTGTATTTTTGTCTCGTTGCGACTCTTGATTTTTTAGGGTTTCTTGATATTCCGGAAACCCTAGTACTTTTGATTCCTTTTACACGCGCTTTCACTTCTTTAAATACGTGCATATCTTCATTATTTTCTTTGTAATTTTCTCTGTAACTCTGTCATGGCATCCTCTCCCCTTATTAACGAGCTCGATACAATGAGGCGCAAGAACATCTCCCTCGTTGTTGAAAAATTCAAGCTCTCCGATCAAATCACTTCCCTCAAGGAGAAGATCGGCTACCTCTACCGCCTTTTGGAGAGGAAATGTCAGAAAAAACGTTTTTACAAGAGGGAGTGGGCTGAGCTCCGGCAATTTAACCGCCAACTCCAAGAGGAGAAGGCGGACCTAGCCGAATCGGTAGTTCGCCTGACCGCCGCTGTCGGCGAAGTTCCAACGCTTGTCGATCGTTCCGATAAATATCGCCGCCGCCTGCACGAAACAGAGCGTGAGCTCTGGCGAGTTCATCGAGCTCTGGCTTCAGATCGGAGATCTTCTCATAGTTAAACGCATTATCTTTATTTTCACCGTTTCCTGCAATCTCATGTAATCAAAGTTGCCAACCTTTTCTGGAAGGTGTGGGCAAACGGTATTTTTATATTTGTGCAATAATATATAAATGTCATGAGTTCTTTCTCAATACTGCTCAAGTAATCTGTTAATCTGTTAATTCCTGCATTCATTCGTGTTACCAGTTAAGCATTTACCTTCTAAGGTTTTATACCTTAACCAGGTTCAGCGCATTCGTATCTTTCAGCTGACAAATAGGTCAGGCACACATGCACAGCAAAAAACCTTTGTGGGTCCAAAAATCAATACGTGTATCTTCTAGTTAGCCTGAGCTAATGCTGACTACCTGGTCAGGTGAATCGAGGCGTCCGCCTTTTAGCCTATGCTAACCTGCACTTATAATCAGGTCCGGCAAAATTGAGGACATCCGTTCTTAGCCAGTCCTGGCTTATTCTGACAATCAGGTCAGGTAAAATCGAGGAAGTCCATCCTTATCCAATCCTGGATTTAAAATGACAATCAGGTCAGGCAAAATCAAGGACATCCGTCTTTAGCCAATCCTGGCTTTAAACTGACAATCAGGTCAGGCAAAATTGAGGACATCTGTCCTTAGCCAATCCTGGCTTAACCGACAATCAGGTCGGGCGAAATTTTAGGACATCCGTCCTTAGCCAATCCTGGCTTAACCGATAATCAGGTCGGGTAAAATTTTAGGACATCCGTCCTTAGCCAGTCCTGGCTTAACCGACAATCAGGTCGGGCAAAATTTTAGGACATCTGTCCTTAGCCAGTCCTGGCTTAACCGATAATCAGGTCGGGCAAAATTTTAGGACATCCGTCCTTAGCTAGTCCTGGCTTAACCGACAATCATGTCGGGCAAAATTTTAGGACATCCGTCCTTAGCCAGTCCTGGCTTAACCGACAATCAGGTCGGGCAAAATTTTAGGACATCCGTCCTCAGCCAGTCCTGGCTTTAAACTGACAATCGGGTCAGGTAAAATTTTAAAGCATCTGCTTAGCCAGGTCTGGCTGAACATGTCGTTTTTGGCCTTCAGGCAAGGATTTTAGGGTTTTCGCAAATCGAGGAAATCACCCCTCTGAGCTTTTTGCGCGCCAACTTAATATAACTTCCCGCCCTTTTCTTTCCTATATATATACTGGCACCTATTCCTTCATTTATTTTCCCCTTATAATGGCATCATCCTCATCTTCCAACCATGTTCCCGCCGAGGAGCATAGCCGACTGCTCCATGAAAGGGATCAACTTCGGGCAGAAATTTTCCAGTTGCAGGATCAAGTGGAAAAACTGACTGAGAGAAAACTGAAATATCGTCATGAACGACATCGACTTCAGCGACGCATTCGTGAACTAGAAGAGGAGAATTCTGACTTGTACGTCAACTGGGACATCGCCGTGGACATACAAGAGCGATTTCATGTCCGCCTTCTGGAACATGAGGAAAGGATCCAGGAACTCCGTCGACTTCTTGCTTCTGTACCTCCATCTTAAGGCTTAATTTTTATTCTGCTGTTTTCCTACAATTGTAATTTGTAACTTGCGATTATCAATGCAATTCTCTTTGAAAATATCGCCTTATATTTCCGTATTCTCTCTTTGTAAGCGTCTTTCCAATTATCAATCTGAAATAAAAGGTAACACTTTTCTAATAATGACTTCTGGGACCCATTCTGGCGTAATGATTTTATCGGTAGTCTGGTCAGGAAAATTATAGGAATCCATTTTCAACAAATGTTAACTCAAGCTGACAGGCAGATCTGCCGATATCATGGGCATCTGCCTTTGGCCAATTCTGCCTTGATGGTAAATACATTAGTAATCTGACGAAGATAATCCTGCAGTTTTCATTGCATAAATAAACAAACGTTAAAGATTACAATTACGTATAAAACTTTCGCAGATTAACAATATTCCAGGCACGGAGGATCTCTGTCCCATCCAGTTCTTCTAACTTGTAAGCTCCTCCGGCCAGAACCTGGGTGACCCGAAGGGGTCCTTGCCACGTGGCGTCTAGCTTCCCTTTAGCTTGTCCCAAATCAGCTCTTTTAAGAACCAGATCCCCTACCTGGAAGCGCCTCTCTCGAACTGTTTTATTATAAGCCGCTCTGATCCGACCTTGCAAGTGTTCCATTCGCACCGCCGCTTGGTCTCTCTTCTCCTCAACTAAGTCCAGAGCATCTTGGATTAACGCTTCATTCTGGGCCTGGTTGTAATTCTGCACTCGATGAGTCTCTAGACTAATTTTTGCAGGGACCACATCATCCATGCCATATACGAGGCTAAAGGGAGTTTCTCCCGTGCTCTCCTTAGGGTTTGTACGATATGCCCAGAGCACTGCATTTAGCTCTTCAACCCATTTCCCTCCAGATCTTTCCAATCGTGACTTAAGCCCTTGGACCAGAATGCGGTTGGTTACCTCGACTTTCCATTCGCCTGCGGATGGTATACAGACATGAAATGCTGCTGGATTTTCATCTTAACACACTAGGCCTTAATTTTGGTTCCCGTGAACTGAGTACCATTATCCGATATCAAAACTCTTGGCACACCAAAGCGATAGACAACATTTTTCCATATAAATCCCATTACCCCTTCCTCCGTTATTTTTGCAAGAGCTTCCGCCTCAACCCACTTACTGAAATAGTCTATGGCTACAATTAAAAATCTTTTCTGGGCTGGAGCCATCGGAAACGGACCGACCAGGTCAATCCCCCATTTTGCAAAAGGGCAAGGGGAGCTCATTGTTAACATCTCTTCCACTAGTTGATGAATCAGGGGGGCCATCTTCTGACACTTCTCACATTTTCTCACGAAGACCTCGACTTCTTTCCTCAACGAGGGCCAAAAATAGCCAGCTCTCAATACCTTACTGGACAGAATTTGAGCCCCCATGTGACTCCCACAACAACCCTCATGTATTTCCCTAAGCACCAGAGCTCCGTCTGCTTGGCTTAGGCATCTCAAAAGAGGTTAGCCAAATCCTCGTTTAAACAACTCTTCTTTGATCAGGCAGAATCTGGAAGCTCTGGTTCGTACTTTTATCGCCTCCTTTTTATCCTCTGGCAAGACCTCTTGCTCCAGGTACGCCTTGATAGGGGAACGCCAGTCCTCTCATTCCGTAAACGTGCAAACCTGCTAAGCTCCAAACTCCCCATCTGCCGTAAATATGGTGATCATTTGCTCATGACAATTTGTAGCCGAGCTGGCCACCTTCGCCAAGAAATCAGCTCTTACATTTTCCTCTCTAGGAATCTGAAGGACTATCAGTTCTTTCATTCCTCTGGCCAGCTCTATGAATTTGGCCAGATACTTCTGCATATTTTCCTCCCGTGTTTCAAACTCTCCAGTGATCTGCTTGCAAACAAGCTGTGAGTCCACATTAGCGCACACCCGCTCTGTGCCTAGGTCTTTCGCCATCTGGATCCCTCTCAAAAGAGCCTCATACTCAGTGGCATTATTAGAGAACGTTGTATTTAACCGCACGGCGAACTCAGTGGTTACGCCTATTGGGTCTACTAGAACGATTCCAGCCCCGCAACCCTGATTACATACAGAGCCATCCGTAAAAATTGTCCATTCCTTCAGCTCATCCAGGGGACCAGTCATTTCTTGTACGAAATCCACTAAGGCMTGAGCRTTAATTYCTGTTCTAGCTTRAAACGCGATATCAAATTCACTAAGTTCTATGATCCATTTGACCAGCCTCCCAGATGCCTCTGGTTTGTCCATTATAGTTTTCAATGGAAGGTTGGTTCGCACAATTATAGTGTACGAAAGAAAGTACGGCCGCAATTTACGAGCAGTTCCAACCAGGGCTAACATCGCCCTTTCSACTTCCACATACCRGATCTCTACTGCATGCAAGACCTTGCTCCAAAAATATACTGGTCTTTGTATTTTACCGTCCTCCCTGATCAGGACAGAGCTAACCGCCTGCTGTCCCACCGACAGGTATAGGACAAGGGGCTCTCCTTGTACGGGCTTTGTGAGCAAGGTCATGCCTGCCAGATGCTCTTTCAATTGTTTAAAGTCCTCTTTGCATTCATCATTCCATTGGAACTTAGCTTTCTTTCGTAAGGCCTGAAAAAATGGCAAGCTCTTTTCCGTAGACCTTGATACAAATCTACTCAAGGCATTGATCCGTCCAGCCAAGCATTGCATCTCCTTCACATTTTTAGGCCCGTGCATTTCCGTGATGGCCCTCACCTTTTCGGGATTAGCTTCAATACCCTTTTCCATGACCATATATCCTAAAAATTTTCCAGCTCTGACCCCGAATGCACACTTTTTAGGGTTAAGCTTCATCTTGTACTTTCGCAGGGTACCGAAGGTTTCCCTCAAATCGTTCACATGCGATACTGCCTTCGTGCTCTTGACCAGCATATCATCGACATAGACCTCAATGTTTTGGCCGAGCTGGCTCTTGAACATTTTGTCCACCAATCGCTGGTACGTGGCACCTGCATTTTTAAGGCCAAAGGGCATAACCACATAGCAATAAGTCCCCTTCGGGGTTATAAAGCTGACGCGCTTCCAGTCCTCTCTAGCTAGTCTGATCTGGTGGTATCCCTGCGAGGCGTCCATCATGCTCAGGAACTCGCAGCCAGAGGTGGAGTCGACGAGCTGATCAATCCTTGGCAGGGGGTAATGGTCCTTCGGACAGGCGCGGTTTAAATCTCAGAAATCAATGCACATCCGCCAATCATCTGTCTTTTGTACCAACACCGCGTTAGAAAGCCATTCCAGAAATTGTATTTCCTGAATATGTCCCACCTTCAAGAGCTTTTCGACCTCTGCCTCTATGATAGCTTCTTTCTCTGGGACGAAATTACGCTTCTTTTGCTTGACTGGCTTCACGTCTGGATGGATATTAAGGCGATGTTCAGTGACCTCTGGATCGATCCCCACCAAGTCTTGGGGAGACCAAGCGAAGACATCCGCACTTTCTCTTAGCAGCGTCACCAGGTCTGTCAAGACTTCTAGGCTAAGCGTTGCCCCCACACGAAGAGTTTAACTCTCATCACCTGGAACGACTTCCACTAGCATCAACCCCTCCTCTCTTCTTACCAGCTCTTGCCTTGGCAGTTCTACTCGAGCCCTTTTACTTATCCTCTCTTCCTCACCATTCCGCCGAATGCATTCCACATACCTCTGGCGCGATGCATACTGATCTCCTCTCACCTCACCAGTTCCTTCCTCAGTAGGGAATTTCATTTTCATATGAAAGACCGAGATTACAGCTTGGAACTGACTTAATGAGGGTCGGCCAAGCGTGACGTTGTAGGAGGACGGTGCGTCTACCACCAGGAAATGCACCATCCTAGTTACTCGATAGGGCTCTTCTCTTAAAGTCACGAGGAGCCTAACCGCTCCTATTGGCTTCAGGGCACCCCCTGCAAATCCTACCAAGGAAGTAGTCACCTCTTCGAGCTCGACATCCAATTTCAATTTTTTAAAGCAATCAAAGAACAGGATGTCCGCAGAGCTCCCTGTGTCCACAAAAATTCTCCGTACATTGTAGTTGGCGATAGTGGCCGTTATGACCAGAGCATCCATGTGTGGAGCCAGGATGCCATCGCAATCCTCTGAACCAAAGCAGATGTTTGGTGCAGATGCCAATTGCCCGACTTCTCGAGATGTCCTGACCAGGTCCTTGGCAGCCCTGACGTAACTATGTTGGGTTCTCTTAGAGTGCTCATCCAGTTCTCCTCCTGTGATCATTTGAATTTCTCCGTGAATGACCTGGGCTTGATCAGATCTTCTTCCTCCTGTTCGCACCTTATCCTGACCACCTCTACCTTGCTGAAACCGGTCACAATTCTTATTGCCAGACCTAGCCTCTTCTTTCCTCATTCGAACATACTCTTTCAAGTGTCCGGCCTGGACTAGCCTCTCCAACTCGTCTTTTAGATGGGTACACTGGTCAGTGTCGTGTCCATACTCATTGTGGAAGCGACAGAAACGATCTGATCTTTCTTTCCTGGGCCTCTGCGAGTAGGTCTTTGGCCACTTCAGATCTGGATGCTTCTCAATTGCCTGTAAGATTTCACCCTGTGGGGTTGCCAAAGGAGTGTATTTATCAAAGCGAGGCCTCCCTCCAGACAGGTCTGGCCTAAGCTTTTTCACAGCTCCTCTTTCCTCGCGATCATGCCTTTCTCTCTTCCTTTTTCCCTCATCCTTGATCTTCAAAGCTTCTTCCAAATGGATATACTTTTCCGCTCTCTCCAAGAGCTCCCCAAATTTCAGAGCTGGTTTCACCACGAGCGATTGGAAAAATTCTCCCCTCCTCAGGCCCTGTGCCAAAGCGTTTACCATCAGCTCTTCTGACGCAGAAGGGACCTCTAACTTAGCTGTTGTGAACCTATTGATGTAAGCACGCAGGCTTTCGCTCTCTTTCTGCTTCTGGCTGAAAAGTTCAAGCAGCATTTTCTGATACTTCCTACAGCTCGTGAACTGGTGCAGGAAGGCCGAACTAAATTCGTCAAAGTTACTGATAGAACGAGGCGGTAATTGGCTAAACCAGAGCTGCGCCGACTTAGTAAAAGTCATCGGGAAGACCCGGCACATAACAGCGTCCGAAAATTTATGTAGAGCTGCCGCGATCTCGAAGCGACTGAGATGGTCCCACAGATCCGTGGTTCCATTATACTCAAAGCCCAAGGAGCGATACGAAGCTAGTACGTCATCACGCATGACCTCCTCGGTGAAAGGAGTGCCCTGCCGAGCTGGCACGGCACCAGCATTCGTCAGTTTCCTCTTGAATTCTCGCACCTCTTTTTGCAAACTTTGCATCTGTTCAGCCAGACCTGGATTAGTCTGGCTTGAAGTCTCGCTGTCGGAGGTGGAGAAGTGCTCTTCCCTGTCTTGTAGAGGAGCCCGATCCGCGTGCTGTCCTCGCAATGGCTCCATTCCCACCACCGGGACAGTTTGTGCTGGTGGCGTGTTAGATGGAGGCGTCGCCATCTCCGCGAACCTCTTTTCCACCGCCATCTCCACGGCTTTGCCGATTAGCTCCGAGAGTTTCAAAAGGAAGGATTCGTTAAATGAACCACCCGTAGTTGGCACAGATCTACTGAGCGGGGGCGGCGTAGCGACTGGCGCGGCCCCTGCCGACGGTGCTGTCTCTTCTGGCCCCATCGCCGACGTATCTGTCGACCTGGGCATCCCCCACGGCGCATCGGAACTAGGGGTTCCGCCAAGCTCACCCACCAAGTTCCATCGTAAACCGTCTGAAGCCATGAAATAAAAAGAAAACCTCACGTCTTAACTTGATCGCCTTCCCACAGACGGCGCCAATTGTTTCAACCCAAAAAATGACCAACGTTAAGACTGCCTAAAACCTTTGAACACCTTCCTGATCTGCACCACAAACAAGAGTTAGAAAGGACCACCGGTGATTTTCCGGTGGAAACCTCTCCGATGCTTAAGTCAGTAAGCGTTTGAGGTGTTTTTCAGAAAGAAAGCAAGAATGCTCAAGAGAATGACATACCTCTCTCAGCCTTGGGCTGAGATATTTATAGCTTTCCTAGTGGGGACCCCTTTCCGGGATCTTGGAAGCAAAGGCCGCGAATCATGGGCCGTTACGCAACAAATTCTGACAAGTGGTCCCACTTGTCTCTTCTATGTAGGCAGGTGACCAGACCTGCTTAATTCAGCTCTTTCCTTGTTCTTAAGGTTTCCGGGTCTGCCTAGCTATTTCTTACTCGGCTTCAGCACTAGGCGGTTTATTGTRTTTCTTGGCAGGACCTCCTTTCCGGGATCTCAGAGGCATTGACCGCAAGTCGTGTGTCGTTGGGACAACAGTCTCTGACAAGTGGTCCCCCTTGTCACTCTCCGATCAAGGAGTCAGATCTGTTATAAACCTGTTCTTCCGGCACTACCACCAAGAACTCCTGTCAAGGGAATACTCCTGCTCTGGATATCTCATCAGATCATCCAGATCTTACCCAATGATTCTCTGGAGCTACCCCAACCATGTCTGCTATACGTACATCCCTATCAGATAGGAAAACCACGTGTCACTAATAATGATAGCGATACAATTATCAAGAAAGAAATAGACTGGAATGCTGAAGAAATAGCCCAATCGAACTGGAATTCTAAGACCATCAACACACTTTGTGGATATGTTGACTCGAACTATTACAAAGTTATCAGAAAGTACGAGTCGGCAAAAGATGCATGGGATGCACTGCAGAGGGTGTGTGAAGGAACCCAAAGTGTGAAGAAATCCAGATTAAGAATGCCAACTAATACTTTCGATTCGATGAGGATGGATGAGAGAGAATCTATCCTGGACTATGCCATGAGACTTTCAGACATCGCAAACGAGTGCGGGGAACTTGGTGAAGCGATGATTAACTCACGCCTAGTGGGAAAGTTGCTCAGATCCATCTCAAAGAAATTCAGCATTAAAGTGGTAGCCATAAAAGAATCCAATGACATAGACAATCTAGAATTCGAATATTTAGTAGGTTCCCTCAAGACATTTGAGATGGAACACCTTGGTTCGAACTCAAAAGAAAAAAATGTTGCTCTTACCTCTGATGTTAACGCTGATGATGAAGACATTTATTCGAGAGAGTTACTAGATAAACTTGATGCTACCACACTTGGATAAGAAAAAGTGTCTCTTATATCTCAATGTTTTAACCGATTTCTAAAGAAGAAAAACAATATTGGAAAATCCAGTTCTAAATTCAAGCCAGAGATGCCAACACCAAAATAGACAGGGCGACCTCTTGCAAGATTCCGATCATCACTGTCATGAGTGCAAAGGTTGGGATATTATAAGTGATTCGTAGGTATTTGTCATGGTTTTTGTATATATTTGGTTAGTGTTTTAGTTAGATTTGTTGTTAATTTTGGTATAAGTTGGATAGATTGAGCATATTTCTGTATTTATATATCTCCAACTTATTTACCGTGTTTTATGTTTATTTCAAGGATTTTGAAGTGTTTTGATCTTAAGATGGATGAGTGTGGGCCCGCAAGTGGAGTTTCAAAGAAATTGGGCCCCGATTTGATGTATTACCTCTGACATTGGGTATGTTGTCCACACTGGATTTACCCAGCGTGGACTCACATCCGGTCAGATGTCATATCCATCCGGATCCATCCGACCGGATGACACTGGGTTACCCAGTGTCAGCACTTGCTGACAAAAGACTCCATCCGGTCGGATTCTTCAAACCATCCGGCCGGATGCGAGTGTTACAAACTCAAGATTTGAAGAGATTTTCATTTACGAAAGGGTATTTGAAGGCTAAAAAAGTCCAAGAACTCAGCAACATAAAAATATCATTTTGGGATCCATTATCCACCATGCAGCTCGTGATAGACTGGTACAAGGACCAACATTCTCGAACCTCTTTGGAATGACAACCCAAAAGCATTCTTGAATATTTCTTCATTTTTATCTTTCCTTTCCAGAACAAAACTATTTTTTTTAGTTTATAGTATATTGTAGATGATTAATCGCTGCTCGGATTTATGGACGTGGGATTCATACCCATTAGTTTAAGCTCTTGTTCGAACGTTGCCAATTTTCTCCGTTAATTCGTAAGTATCCAATGTTCTATTTCAATTACTTGAATTCATACTCTGATCGTATGCTATTGAGGTGTTTCATATGTTATTGATTGTTATTATTTTAATTGCAATTCTCGTAAACTTCGGTGTTTGATATTTGATCATAGTAATTGTTACTTTCTTCATTGTTCATGTTGCTTTCCTCAATCTTTTCGTACTTATTGGGATGTTCATGTTGCCTTATGTTAAATTGTTGGATTGTTGATGATGGCTAGTTAGGATTTACGGGTATAGTGCCTGGAATTGTTTAGAACCATTGATTAGGATTTTCGGGCGTTTGATCTACACATTGGGATTGACAACCCCAACTCGTAGACTAACTGTTTGATGAAATGCCAATTGATCGTGGAGATGATTCTAAGGCCCTAGACCCCCGTTTTAATGAATGTGCTAATACTCTGAGAAAGAAGAACTAGATTGCTACAGAGTACAATGAAGTTGAAAGTGATTCTGATTTTTCCAAGTCAGTTCCATCTTTGTTTGCTAATGTTATGTGGGATGATGACATCCGTGTTGATAACATCAAAACCAACACCTGGTGCTTAAATGCACAAGTTGAACTTAATAGGTACGAGAAGTTGAATATTGAATATGATGAGTTAATTTCCAAATGGGGTAATCAAGTGCTCCAAGTCAAGGCTCTTATGATCAAGATGGACAAACTGACTCATGAAAAGGATGATCAACTCAACATCGTTGTCAGTTTGGAGTCAACACTGACTAAAAAACATGTTGAGCTAGGACGTGTAAAAACTGATCTAAAGAAGGTCCAAGAAACCATCACAAACCTCAATAAAGGCAATGCAAAGCTTGATGAAATTCTTGATACGATTTTCCCAGAATCTTCGAGACACAGAATTGGGTACAAGCCTGATCAGCAAATGTCAGAATCAAGCCAAAACTGAAGTTGACCAAACACCACAAGAGGAGAAGAAGACAATATGTGTGTCATCACTATGGTGATCGAGGTGACATTCGTCATTTATGCGGGAAGATTGTTGCGAGTATATTCATTTTCAGAGGACAAAGCTGTCTAGCGAGACCCGTGATAGTTTCCATGTTACTAACACCAGGCTCAAACAAGTCTGGGTAAAAAAGAATGAGATCAAATGTCATATGATCTATTCCTCTATGAAGTCTCACATTCTTGGATCTTGGTACTTCGATAAAGGATGCCCTAAGCACATGATCGACCCGAAAGATATTCTTTCAAATATTGTTAAATTTCAAGGAGGAAAAGTAAAGTATGATGGAGGTGCACATGACCAGATCATTGGGCAAGGAACTCTTCATGTTCATGGTATTGCAAAGCTTGAGAACGTGTTACTTATTGAAGGATTAACGGCAAAAACTTGATAAGTATTAGCCAACTGTGCGATGGTTGTTTGATTAACACGAATCTGTATTGATCTTAGTTAGTATTTTAGTGAGTTTTTATTGTTAATTTTGGTATAAGTTGGATAAATTAAGCTTAATTTTGTATATTCGTATCATTAGCTAATTTTACCGTGTTTTGATCAAAATTGATGCAAATGGGTGATTATTCGTTGTTTTTCCCCATACATCTAAGAAATCGGAGGGGACATCACTTAAAAAGGTGAAATTTGACGATCGATAAAAATATCAATATTTCCGGTGACGAAGTAGCAGATTTATCGAGAAAATGAGACGCAAAGGAAGGAATGTCGATGTACACAAGAGTCGATGCACCACCGACGCCTCTACATTGCCCACGTTTATCGACCATCCGTCGAGGATAGGTCGACGCAAACTCTCTGAAGCGTCGATCCATACTCCATAGATCGACGCTCAGTCGACCAAAACTCTCTAAAGCATCGATCCAGGCCGTGTCGATCGACGCACTGACTCGCTAGAACCATTGACCTGATACGCGTCGATTGCCACGTCGATCGATGCCAGTCGACGCTGACATTGGAGAGCTATTCCTGGGATGTGACTTGCGGTCCAAGTTATGGAGAATCTATATAAACCCCCATGATTCGTTTTTAAAGAGATTTTTACTAATCATAGGGTTCCAAGACCTCTTAGGGGCTGACAATCCCTAAGATCGCTCTTCAGTTTCTCTTTACACTTTTCAATTATTCTTAGTTTTTAAGTTTCTGGTTTTTAGGAAAAATAGAATAGTTGTTAGTTTAGAGTAGCTTAAGTTTTTGGATTTCTTTGCTTGGACGATGTTACTATTTTCCGTTAACTAGTAAGATTCCAATTCTTCGCTTTTAATATTCGAATTTCTTATTTACTTATATTATGAAATCTCTTGTTGGATTTGCTATGTTCTTGAATTTGCATCGTTGTGCTTGCGTTGAATTTATGATATTGAACATGTTGATAATAGTAGGCTAGATCTTATGGGTATAGGGCCTAGAATCATTTAGAACCATCTATTGGGGTAATTTGGTGCTAAATCTACAAGTTGGGATTGACAACCCTAACTCGTAGGTTAAATGTTCGATGAAATGTCAAGAGGTCGTGGAGATGGTTCTAGAGCACTAGAACCTTAGTTTTCTTAAATATTTTCACAACATTTAATTTATTGCTCTTAGTTTAAATCATAGTTTAATTAAGAGAAATTTTTTTTTTACCTCTAGAACTGTGGGCATTTTGACACCTTGCCTCGTAAACTTTTCTTTCGTGCAAATTACCTCCTAAGTTGTACGTTGCACTTAACCTCCTGAACTCCCGATTTTGGTGGAAATTCTAGCCGGATCTCACTTGTGTGACATGCACGCTAACATAAAAGGGGTAAAATTGACTTTCCATCTCCTCCTCACGACTCCCGCTCAAAATAATGGCACGTGAGCACTACGTAGGTTCAAAATTCTATGTGTACACATAAATTAATATGAACATTATATTAACAGGTCACACGAGTGCTCACGTGCCATTGTTTTGAGCAGTAGTCATCAGTAAGAGATGGAATTTTGTTTTACCCCTTATATATAAGCGTGCATGTCACACGAGTGAGCTCAGACCAAAATTTTCACAAAAAATGGGAGTTCAGGAGATTAAGTGCAAATTTCGTACAGTTAAGGAGGTAATTTACACGAAAAAAAAGTTTACGAGGCGAAGTGTCAAAATGGCCATAATTTAGGAGGTAAAAAAAATTCTCTTTAATTAATTTATCTTATTTTAAATCATAGTTTATTCTTATTTATTCCTAACTCTTGTGATATAATTGCTCTTAGTTTAAATCATAGTTCAATTTATTGCTCATAGGTTAAATCATAGTTTAAATCATCTCTAGTTCTTACGATCTCAAACAAAACTCCTTGATTGTGTGTTTAGATTAGCTTTATTTTTATTTTCTTATTCGTGAAATCAAACACAAAAGGAGCTTCCGATTAGTTTTCCTCGAGAGAATCAACTCGGTTCAACTTGCATACTTACAAGTGACCTCGTACTATTGCGATCGAACTTTTTAAGCTTGACAAACTTATATTGAAAACATAGGTGCGAAAAGTTCGAATCAAGAATTTTGGCGCCGTTGTCGGGGAAGCTAAAGGTTGTTTTTTTGTGTTTGCTCTTCATGATCTTATTTCGTGATTTTATTTGTTTTTGTTATTTTCCACCTGTACGTTTAATTTTGTGCGTTGAGTGTTGTGTATGCAAGGTACATCACGGTTAGGGTAGATGAACCTGCAGGTGTTGAAAGTGAAGATGCAAGTGATGATAGTTCCGGTGACTTAACACCAAACATAACACCACCACAGGCGAATCCGGAATCTGACTCAGAATCTTAATGTGAAGATCCAGGTGAACATATTGATTTACATCAGAGGGACGTTCCCTCTAGAATTTAAAGGAACCATCCTATGGACAGATAATTGGAGATCTCGATGAAAGAATTACAAGGAAGCGTCAAATAAATTTCAAAGAGATGGTCAGGTATGTTTGTCTATCTACTAACTGCTCTAAAATTCAGGAATCCTTGTTTCTTTCTAAGACAGAGCCAAAGCGCATAGAGGATGCTCTGAAGGATGAATTCTGGATAAAGGTTATTCAAGAGGAGTTGGATCAATTTGCCAAGAACGATGTTTGGGATTTAGTACCTCGTCCGGAAAGCTCACATGTCACAGGAACGAAGTGGATCTTCAAAAAAAAAAACAGACGAGGCTAGAAATATTGTGAGGAACAAGGCACGATTGGTTACACAGGGGTACACACAAATAGAAGGAATTAGTTTTGATGAGACGTTTGCTAAGGTTTCTTACACTGAATTGGTAAGACTCTTACTTGTTGTAGCTTGTCATATGAAAATATCTCTACATCAAATGGACATAAAAAGTGCTTTTCTTAATGGAGTTTTAAGTGAAGAAGTTTTTGTTGAGCAACCAAAAGGGTTTGTATATCCTCACAAATAAGATTTTGTTTAAAATTGAAAAAGGCTTTGTATGGTTTAAATCAAGCTCCTAGAGCTTGGTATGAAAGGTTGAATCAACACTTACTTTTCTTAAATTTTAGACGTGTGGAAGTTGATAAAACCTTATTTCTCCTTAGATCGAATAAGCATATTTTGATTGTCCAAATTTATGTAGATGATATAATTTTTGGATCTACTAATGAGCAGATGGTGAGTGAGTTTATTAAGAGAATGTCTGACACACTTGAAGTGAGCATGGAAGGTAATCTCTCTTACTTTCTTGGTTTACAAATTAAACAGATGGATGACAATATTTTTCTTTCTCAGTCAAGTTATTCTAAAAATATTGTTAAGAAATTTGGGTTAGAATATTATACTAATAAGAAAACGCCGCTAGGGAAAACCATGAAACTGTCTAGAGAAGATGTTAGTAATGGTGTTGATAACACCATGTATAGGAGCATGAGAGGAAGTCTTTTGTACTTGACAGCTAGCAGGCCTGATATTATGTATAGTGTGTGTCTATGTGCTAGTACCAATCGAATCCTAAAGAATCACACTTAAAATCTGTTAAACAAATCATTAGGTATGTGTATGGTACTAGTGATTTGGGTGTTTGGTATACTAAGGATACAAGTACAGAACTTGTAGTATATACGAACTCGGATTGGGCTGGGGATGTTGTATATAGGAAGAGTACTACTGGGGTTATTTTTTCCTGGGTAATAATCTAATCTCATGGTATAATAAAAAGTAGAATTGCATCTCTCTTTCTACAGCAGCTGAGTATATTTCAGCTGGAAGTGCTTGTATACAATTATTGTGGATGAACCAAATGATAGAGGACTACGGTCTACATAGTAGAATTTTGACTGTGCTTTGTGATAATTCCAGTGCCATTTATATCTCAAAAAACATGGTTCATCTCTCACGGATAAAACACATTGACATAAGGTATCACTTTATTCGTGACTTGGTTGAGAGGAAGATAGTTAGTCTTGAGCATACAGGAATAGACAATCAGCTTGCTGACATCTTCACAAAGGCATTTGATACAGAGACCTTCTCTTGTTTGAGAAGAGATCTCGAAATGTGCATTGTTTAAGTCAATGTTAGTTTTGATATCATGACTCCTAAATTGTCATCAGTCGTGATATCTTTATATTTTGCATGCATTTTTTACTTAATTTTTCATACATATCCTTAATGCATTGGGTTTGATTGAAGTGCAGAAAAATCATGTGTAGTAATAAAAAGTTGTGACAAAAAGGCTAACCTCTTAAAGTAGGTGATTGTGAAACTTTCCCGCAGAAACTGATTTTCTCCCAGGTTCAAAAACAAGGGATGTAAAAAGCAATTGCTAAGATAATTTCTCTGCAAACCTATAACAAGATGAAGATAATCTAGCTTAACAAAGGTCCGATCTTTAATTTTCACCCTCTTCAGTGATTTTGACGTAGTCATTAACTTGGGTTAAGGGGTCTGTTTTCATTGACTTCGCTGAAGTAATGTTGGTTATAATGTCATCACATAAAAAGCAACACTGATCATGTCACCTAAATCAAATTTTTTTTAGGTCATGATCTTAAGGCATCAAGTAGGACATTCATACTTTGAGAAGATGCCATTTTGCTTTGTGTTATGTTGCTTGTGATTGTGTCTTTCCTGAATTCTCTTAGTCTTGTTTTGAATCTTGCTAACCAAGTGTTTCAGCGGTGTTAAATCGGAGGATTGGACAAGTAATACGAGGTTATTTGACGAGTGAAATACTACTTTGCAAAAGATTCATTCAACTATGGTGATGGTTTTAATAATATAGCTCTATTTTGGTTTCCTAAGTAGTGGAGACGTGTGATTTTTATTTCCAAAATAATGAGATAGTGATTAATTGGATTGAGATCGTGTGCCTATTTTTAGAAGGAGTTGGATTATATTGTTTAAGAAAGAAAATATTTTGGGGTATAAAATAGGATGTTGGGTTAATAAGGGACCAATCTTATATAATTTACCTTCTCCTTCTCTCTCCTGGTAACGGTCATTTTTACTGTTTATAAAGGTAGGGATTTTTATCGTCTCCCATATTCCCTCTTGATTCTCCTGCAAAATTGCACTCTCGGATTCCAACGGCTATTTTTCTCTCTCAAATTTTACGTGCCTTCATGTGTTTCTTTGGTAATTGTGTGCAGAATGTCGAAACCCTCATCAAGCAAAAGCTGCGAGCTTCCCGTTGACGTGCGCCGCTCAAATGATGAACAGGTTCTGGTTACCCTACCGAGTTACACCGCAAGGGACATTCGTGTGGAGATGGGTGGTGATATGTCACCAAGTCCATCACCAGTTTCCTCTACTGCCGCCAATCCACCAACGATCAATCCTTTGGAATTAATTCCTGTCGCCACTACCGGCGACGCGATTTCGGCTGCACAGATTGCCCCAGGATATAGGGACAATGAAATTGATGTGGACAATTGGCCTAATCTGTCATTTATTACGAAGCTTTTTGGCCGAGTTCGGAATCCGACCTTGAAAAGGTCGCGAAGACCACGCAACATTCCCTCAGGGATGATTCCGGCGGCTGTTCTGAAAAGTAAAGCAGGTGCGCGACGTAATGTGATAATTGAGCACATGAATTTTACTAAGGTCATCACGGTCATGACAAAATCCGACGATGAAGAGTATGCGCCCCCTGCACCAGTTGTCGTGCCAACGACCACCACTGCTCCAAGGTTGGCGAAGTCAGCGACCCCTCGCCGGAAAGAGACTATCCGCTTGGCTGATAAGAAGAATCCACCGGTGCCATTTTGAAGTTGAGTTTTTCGTGGTTTTAGAAACTTAAAAGGTTCATGGCTTGGTCTTATCGGAAATTGATTCGATTGAAGGATCAAAGTGTTTCAAGCTTTGAAAAATAAGAGGAAAATGGAAATAACAAAATTAAAATAGCTAAACTACACTAGAAATTAAAATAACAAGTTGGTAGGATGCCTCGGTCGTATGCCCATAGTAGAAATGCAAAGCATTAAAGGAAAAAGCAAGAAAATGCATTGTTTCACCATGTACTACCATGCATGCACAAGGTACAACCATGCATGAAAACTCAAATAATGAAAATTGGCAAAAATTGAAAGCATCAAAGTAAAGAGCAATGAAAGTTGATGTAAAAGTTTAAATCTTGAAAGAAAATAACAAGAAACGAAGAGTAGATCTAAGATTCATTAGAAAACTATGCATGGAAATTTAATTCAAAATAAAGTAATGGAAAAACTCAAAATCAAGACGATCAAGGACCCGATATATAGCCTAGATGTGTCACTCAACTAGAATCCATAGTCAATTCACAAGATCAAACATGAAATCAAGGAGCTAAAAGAAAAGGCATAACATGAAGAACAAAGCTTGAAATTAAAAGGAAAGCTTACTAAAAATAAATGGAGAATCCCAAAGCTTGAATTACAATGAATGTGCTAATCCAAAGGAGTATTTGGATTCATCTTGAGCTTACAAACCCAAGGAATGCTTGAAGATTAAATCTAAAACCTAAGAGAGAGAAAGTAGATCTAGAGAAAAAAATGAAGAGAAAATTAATTCCAAGGCTCATGCAAGAGTTGGGGAATGAGTGGATCCTTTCTCAAGTCAAGATGTGGGGGTTTTATATTTATTAGCAGGGGGAAACTCGTCAAAACGCGCTGATTCCTGGACTCCTAGTCGATCTACTGAGGTCCAATCGATCGACTAAGGGCAGTCGATCGACTGCCTTGCCATTTTGCGCAACTCTCTGTTGATCAGTCGATTTTGATGTGCTTAGTCGATTTTCTCAGGATCAGTCAATCGACTGCTCAATCGATCGACTAAGTCCAGTCGATCGACTGCCTTGCCAATTATTTGAACTCTCTGTTGATCAGTCGATTTTCCAGTCAATTTTCTTGATAGCAATCGATCGACTGCGGGCAGCCTGGGTAGTCAGTCGGGCAGTCGATTGGCCTCGATTTTCCTCTTTTCATCACGGCTTCTTGAGCTTCAACGCCTTGACTCGCTCCTTAACAACTTTAGAGTCGGTCCAAAACCTTGTGCCACCTACAACATAAGAATTTGAACTCAAAACCTATGAATCGTCATCAAGAAACACATCCATCAAGTTTCAACCCTAAAAACGAGGAAATGACCGAAAACCTAATGAGAATGACTCAAAACGACCAAAAATAATGCTAAACCCTAACTATAAATACTACGAAAAACACAATAATTACATGCAATCTATCAAGGTATCGCCGACATCAAGCAAGACAAGCTATTTTGATCCCCCGTATAAAACTATTGACTTCTTCACAGGTGAAGTAGCGAGCTCTTCCATCTCTTTGGTTGTTGATCCCCCTCGGACCCTGTTTAACATGGCTCAGCCTGAGTCGGAGTGTGGGTATGATTACTCGCCTGATTCTAACGATGCGTTTCCCCTCTGTGATTATTTGTTTTCTTTGAAGAGTGACAAGAAGAAGTCCAAAACATCCAAGAAGGTTGATGGTAGTTCGAAATTTTTGTCACCAAACGAAACACCATCTGCAGCTGCTCAGTCCGCCAATGTTGGTTCTGGTGAAGTGTCACCGAAACCAAAATCCTCTGTAGACGATCCTGCCTCATCTTCTAACTCTGAGTTTACTAATGTTGTTGCCCCTGAACATGCACCGACCGCATCAGACCAGGTGTCTGATGATTTTGATGATGTTGCTGTTAACGGTGTTGAAATCGAGGACATGGTGCCTGTGTCATCAAAGTTCCTGACTACGGAGGCTGAAGTGTTGTTTGATGACTATCAAACCTGTAGCATGATCAGTGAGCGAAGAGTTCTTGTTGATGTATTTGAGAAGAATAATCTGATTGCCTACTTTAGTCACCGAGGTATGTACTCCACCGTACCTACTGCTATGCCATTTGTTCGAAGCGTTGTGCTAGAATATTATGCAAACATGTTGCCATCTATTGTTGATCCCAAGTTTATGAACTTTGGAAAATTTTTTGTGCGTGGGAGGGTGTGTTAATTTCTCAAATAAAGAGAAAACAAAATTTTGGTAAAGTTTTTGTCTAGAAAGACAAAAGCGGGACATTATTGGTGATACAACTTTTTAATTTTCCCTACACTTGCATTATTTTATCGATTTTAAATAATATTTGTATTATTTATTTAATTTTGCCAAAAATATAGTCATATTTATGAATTGATAATCATATTTACAAGGATATGTTATAGTTCATTGCCAAGATTTAATGTCAGACATTCAATGAATATGAGTGCAAGAATAATATAAATGCATAAAACAAAAAATTTTATTGCATTAATATTATAGATATGTGGTAATCATGAATCTCAAAATCCAAATTTATTGTGGAGTCTACATTGCCACGTCAAAAATAAAAAACCTCGAACTTTTTAAATCTTCATCCACAATCATAAACCCCAAACAAGTTTGTATGGGTCCCACTATTAAAAAAAAGAATATTATATTCATTTAAAAAAATCAAACTCATTCAAATACTTTTTATTTAAAAAATAAAACAAACCTTAAAGTTGGGTTGGTATTTCACAACCCAACTTGTTATGTTCAAACAAAAAATTATGGCTGCAATGGTTCAAATTTTTCAAACCCAACTTTGTTGGGTATAAATCCACCAAAAAAAGTTACCATTACTACTACCCTTACAATAGAGTATTTACGGGAAATTATTACTAAAAAATATTATCATTTGTGATACAGTAATTTATTATGTATGTTGAGATTTTTATTCTTCACAACTTTTCTTTTTTTAGCAGGAGTCATGAGGGGGAGATGAAAAGTCAGCTTTACCCCTTATACGTAAGCGTGCATATCACACGAGTAAGCTCAGGCCAAAATTTCCACAAAAAATGGGTTTTCATATGGTTAAGTTCAAAGTTCATACAGTTTAGGAGATAAAGTGTACGAAATAAATATTTAGGAGGCGAAGTGTCAAATTGGGCATAGTTCAGGAGGTAAAAAAAAAATTTACTCCAAAAAAAATTAGGACTCTAGATTTATTTCCTAAATGGAGTCTAGGACTTTATTTGGTTTCCTAGTTTATGTTTAGGACTTATTTACCAAGTTTAGGAGTCTTGTCTATTTAAGACGAGAAAATCCAAGGGAACAAGCACTTTTTGATACGGCACTCACGAGAGACGCAACAAGCAACAAGACGCAAGGAGAAGAAAAGCAAGTGAAGAACAAGACAAATACATCTTCAAAGTTGCATAACCAACGAAGAAGATCATCATCAACATTGCCACAAGTATTATAGTATCAAGTGTTGATACATGTGTTTCCATATATTATTTAATTATTTTGTAATTGATCTTGAACAAATCTAAGTAATATAATTTTTAGGTTTCTATACCCAAGTTTGGAAGTACTTTTACTTACGAACAAAATTTAGATTGTTGTGTTCGCTTATAATATTTATTCCGCTGCATATTTTAATAACTCTGTTTGATGTTAGTTTCGGTGTTTTAACACCAGTCTTAACATCTGCTTTAAAGCTGTTCTTATTTTGTTATTTACAACTCTGAAACTGTTTGATGTTAGTTCTGATGTGGTAACATTGAACTTAATATCGTTTTACTGATACTTATTTATAACATCATAGGTTTTTCAAATTTAAAATGTAGTTTGCTATTGTTTTGTGTGTGACCTTTAACAAATGAACTAAATAGTTGTTAGAATACGCTATTGTCGAGAAGATTATTATTTTGTTATTATTATTATTATTATTATTATTATTATCATCATCGATTTATATGTTCACTTTTAAAAAAATATTCATGATATTGTTAAGTATCAAAATACATTCAATTAATTTATCAAAAATTATCAAAAAAGATAAAAATAAATCAATCCTAATATAGTGTTTTTTTTATGACATGGCATGATCCAATACTACTTATTAATTTCTATTTAATTTTAATGTTGAAATTCTAAATTTCATAAACTACATAATTTACTCTCAAGATTATTGGCCACCCATTTACTTATTAAAAAAAATGCAAAACACAAACAATAAATCCACAAATTTCTCTTGTCTTCCTCCCCACTCCAATAACACAAAGATTCCATAGTTGGTTACGGAGTGGGAGCAGAACTCCAAGCGATTGTGAGAGGGGAGGAAGACGCGGCGAAGTGGTGGCAATGATTATGGAGTTCTTGCATTATTGGAGTGTGGAGGAAGACGAGAGGATTTTAGGTTATTTATTTATATTCAAGCCACATTAGTAAAAAAAGCTCGATTAGGATAATGTTGTATTTAGTGAATGTGTTTTGATACAAGATAATAACATTTACATTCTTTTGAAAAATGAATAATATAATAGATTGAAAAAATATTTTTCCTCGCTATCGTCAACTACTTTATTTGTTTTTTGTTAAATCTCTAGTGTCACCTACCAAATGGTTCAACATTCTTTTAATCATATGCATTACGAACACATCCATGCAATTCAACCAACTATATCATATGATAATAATGAATTTTCTATATTGTGCAATCTTTATAGGAGATTTTCATACTTGCTCTTATACACCATGATTATGCAATGTTTGATGAACTTGTAATCTTATTTACAAATTGATAATATCACACTTATAATCATAGGTTAGAGTTCATTTGCCAAAACTTAGTGTATGGTATTAAATAAATATGAATGCAATCATATTGATAAAAATATACAAGATAAAAATCTCAATGCATTACTTTTATAGGTATGTATGTGTTGATGTTCATTTTCAACAATTAGAAAAAGAATTCAATTTTATTTTCCAAACTAGGTGAGAATTTCACAAATAGGATTCATGGATAGAATTACCTAATTCATCATAAATTTTTTGCATTCAATATTCAATCTTTGACTATATTGAATAGTACAAAAAATGTGACATTCACTTGTATAAATAGTTTCATCAAAATACAAATTTACATCTACTAAAAATTGTTAAAAATACTACAAATTTGAATAATTATCAAACAACATGCCAAGAAAAAGGATCAATCATGAGCAAATACCCAACGAAAGAAAAAGAAATGCGACCTTCGGGAGAAGGTTGGGTGGTTTGCAGAAGGCAGCGAGCGATCTGTCCACACTTTGTGGTGTCGATGTGGGCGTAATTGTCCACAAACGCGGAGAAAATAATACTTCATTTTGGCCATCCGAAGAAGTATTTAGGGAAAGATTAGACAGATTGATGGATGTTCCGGACATGGAGCGAAATAGAAAGATGGTCATGCACGACGAATTCTTGAATCAATCAATAATGAAGAACGGAATTGATTTATTGAAATTAAAAAATAAGGCTCAAATGGAAGAATCTCAACGATTATTGGTTGAGTTAAATAGAGGAACCAAGAACTTGGAGGATCTTGATTTGATTCAGTTAGAAGGCTTAAGATTATTCAATGAGGAAATGCTCGAGAAGCTGAAGAAAAAAGATGAACAACATAACAATGAGCAATAACATTAACATGTACCTCTAACACCTCTTGGTGCCATGGGTATGTTGTTATTGCCCCAAAAGAATAATGTCGTTCGTTATCTTTAATAATATAAATGAAAATTCGATTATTGTGCCACAATTTTATTTACATTGTCCTGGATTTTCCTCATATTACTTATTATGTGTTCTTTCCATGAATATTGTAGTACAAATATTAAGTGTAAAGTGGTTTAGTTTGGGCCATGCTAAAAATTATAATTAAAAAAATGGGGAAATTGTCAAATAGTACCCCAGGTGGAGGTCCATTTGTCAATTAGTCCTCCATCTAATTTTAAGTCAAATAGTACCTACTTTTTGCCAAATAGTCCAAATTGTGATATGAATATACCACAATACCCTTACTATTAAAATAACTAATAATAATAATAATAATAATAATAATAATAATAATAATAATAATAATAATAATAATAATAATAAGCCAGCCACCCCCACCGCCGCTGCTGTCCAGCCGCCGCCTGAAGCCGGAAAATTTTTCGGCGAGATTTTTTTTTTTTCCAACAAATATAAAGTTAGAAATCTAGTTGTAAAATAAGAAATTTTTAATAAGAAATTTTCTTACTTTTTCATACATAAAATATGAGATTTTTACTATAAAGTAAGATTTTTTCTTTTCTTTTTGAACATAAATAAAAAATATGCCAGCCACCCCCACCGCCGCTGCTGTCCAGCCGCCGCCTGAAGCCGGAAAATTTTTCGGCGAGATTTTTTTTTTTTCCAACAAATATAAAGTTAGAAATCTAGTTGTAAAAGCCAGCCACCCCCACCGCCGCTGCTGTCCAGCCGCCGCCTGAAGCCGGAAAAATTTTCGGCGAGATTTTTTTTTTTTTCCAACAAATATAAAGTTAGAAATCTAGTTGTAAAAGCCAGCCACCCCCACCGCCGCTGCTGTCCAGCCGCCGCCTGAAGCCGGAAAATTTTTCGGCGAGATTTTTTTTTTTTCCAACAAATATAAAGTTAGAAATCTAGTTGTAAAATAAGAAATTTTTAATAAGAAATTTTCTTACTTTTTCATACATAAAATATGAGATTTTTACTATAAAGTAAGATTTTTTCTTTTCTTTTTGAACATAAATAAAAAATATATTTATTTTATAAAATAAAGTAAGAAATTTCACTATAAAATAAGAACTTTTCCTACTTCTTCGAATATAAAATAACAAACTTTCTTACTTTAAAGGATATAAAGTAAGAAACTTTATTAATTTCTTGAACATAAAGTATGAAATTTAACTATAAAATAATATATAATTAATATTAAATAAGAAAATACATAATAATAATTTGCTATTAAGCAAGAATTTTTTTTCTATTTTTTTTGGCAAAACAAAAGTGTGTAATAAGTAAAAAAAAAAAAGTGTGTAATAAGTAAAAAATACATAACAACATTTGCATATCAAAGCAAGAAACTATTGCAATCAAATAAAATACTTTTTGTCATCAAGTATGAATTTTTGGACATTAAATAAAAAATCTGTTACATATAATAAGAAATTCGGACATATAGTAAGAAATATTTCCGGTGAACGAAATTATTTTTTGGACATTATGTTTGGACATATAGTAAGAAATGTTTGCACATATAGTAAAAAATACATACATATAGTAAAAAATTCAGACATATAGTAAGAAAAATAATTGGGTTGAAAAAAAAACTGACTGCACTGACTCCATGGACATGTAGTAAGAAATTCAGACATTACAGTAAGAAATTTTGGGCAGAAAAAAAAAACGCCGAAAATAAATTCCGGTAGTCAGAAAATATTTTCAGATGATCAGGAAAAGAAAATGTGACCGGAAAAAAATCTGGCGGGCCGGCGGCTAACTTTATATTTGTTGGGCAAAAAAAAAAATCTCGCCGGAAAATTTTCCGGCGGCAGGTGGCGGCAGCAGGTGGCCCATTTTATTATTATTATTTTATTATTATTATTATTATTATTATTATTATTATATTATTAGTTATTTTAATAGTAAGGGTATTGTGGTATATTCATATCATAATTTTGGACTATTTGGCAAAAAGTAGGTACTATTTGACTTAAAATTGGATGGAGGACTAATTGACAAATGGAC
>BMAC01000182.1:67271-82854 GCA_014905375.1 Phtheirospermum japonicum
GTCCATTTGTCAATTAGTCCTCCATCCAATTTTAAGTCAAATAGTACCTACTTTTTGCCAAATAGTCCAAAATTATGATATGAATATACCACAATACCCTTACTATTAAAATAACTAATAATATAATAATAATAATAATAATAATAATAATAATAAAATAATAATAATAAAATGGGCCACCTGCTGCCGCCACCTGCCGCCGGAAAATTTTCCGGCGAGATTTTTTTTTTTGCCCAACAAATATAAAGTTAGCCGCCGGCCCGCCAGATTTTTTTCCGGTCACATTTTCTTTTCCTGATCATCTGAAAATATTTTCTGACTACCGGAATTTATTTTCGGCGTTTTTTTTTTCTGCCCAAAATTTCTTACTGTAATGTCTGAATTTCTTACTACATGTCCATGGAGTCAGTGCAGTCAGTTTTTTTTTCAACCCAATTATTTTTCTTACTATATGTCTGAATTTTTTACTATATGTATGTATTTTTTACTATATGTGCAAACATTTCTTACTATATGTCCAAACATAATGTCCAAAAAATAATTTCGTTCACCGGAAATATTTCTTACTATATGTCCGAATTTCTTATTATATGTAACAGATTTTTTATTTAATGTCCAAAAATTCATACTTGATGACAAAAAGTATTTTATTTGATTGCAATAGTTTCTTGCTTTGATATGCAAATGTTGTTATGTATTTTTTACTTATTACACACTTTTTTTTTTTTACTTATTACACACTTTTGTTTTGCCAAAAAAAATAGAAAAAAAATTCTTGCTTAATAGCAAATTATTATTATGTATTTTCTTATTTAATATTAATTATATATTATTTTATAGTTAAATTTCATACTTTATGTCTCAAGAAATTAATAAAGTTTCTTACTTTATATCCTTTAAAGTAAGAAAGTTTGTTATTTTATATTCGAAGAAGTAGGAAAAGTTCTTATTTTATAGTGAAATTTCTTACTTTATTTTATAAAATAAATATATTTTTTATTTATGTTCAAAAAGAAAAGAAAAAATCTTACTTTATAGTAAAAATCTCATATTTTATGTATGAAAAAGTAAGAAAATTTCTTATTAAAAATTTCTTATTTTACAACTAGATTTCTAACTTTATATTTGTTGGAAAAAAAAAAAATCTCGCCGAAAAATTTTCCGGCTTCAGGCGGCGGCTGGACAGCAGCGGCGGTGGGGGTGGCTGGCGGGAGGTGGTAGTGTATTGTTTATTGATATTATTATTATTATTATTATTATTATTATTATTATTATATTATTATTATTATATTATTATTATTATTAGGGGTAAACTTGTATATTTATGGTTGGACTATTTTACATTTTGTATAATTAGTCATATTATTTGACAAAAATATTTTTTCCTATGTATTATTTGACAATTGACCTTAAAAGAAATAATAAAACAATAACCTAAAAAAACTGTTTAATTTATTTAAGTGCAAAACACTGAAAGAAAAATTCTCTCAAAGCATTGTTATTATTTATTATCTTCGACTATGAAAGAAAATATTACTTAATAATGAAAACTAATAATAAGTAAATAGTTTTATAATAAAAATCATCATTTAAAATTGATTTACCCAATTGAATGGATAAAAAAAAGGAAAATGAACAAATTAAGCAAAACAAAGATTATGAAAACTACTCCATTAGGAGAATAAATGAGGGAAATGTTTTAAATGAATTTACTTGATATAAATTAAAAAGAAAATCAATTAACCCATAAATTAAACCGCTAACAAGAACTCAAACCAAACTACCTCGATGGATTTGTTAATAAAGATTTGGGATTCTTAATTTCAAATCCACAAGCCTCACATAATTCTTGTTTGTTTACTAACTAAGTTGCACCGACACGGACATGGATACGGGACACGATACGACTCGAACACGAGGACACATTTATTTTTAAAAATATAGGACACGACACGGCCCGTACACGTTTATAATATAAATAATTATTAATATATTTATTTCCTATAAATATTAAATTATAATAAATTTTATTTCTAATAAGTCATCTAAAATAATTACAAACTCATTTATAATAATTTATAAAACCTCAAATAAAATAAAAAATGATATTAAATTAAAAAAATAAAAAAAATAAGATTTTAGGAAAAGAAATTAAAAAAAAAATGAAAAAACGTGTCCGGGTCGTGTCCCCTATGCCCCGCCGTGTCCGCGCCGTGTACCCTGTCAAAAAAAAAAAAAAAAAAAAAAAAAATAGGACACGCGTCCGACACGTGTCGGGCGCGTGTCCGCGTTCCCGGAGTGTCCGACTCAGCCCGAAAGTCAAAAACGAAATGTCCGCGAATCATAGTTTACTAAAGTAGTTCGATATAAGCTTCACTTTCCTCGTATTCAAGCGAATACCCTGATAGAGAATTATAATGAACGCATAAATTTGGAAGAAATAAGGAGTTGAGATGCTTGACTATCAATTGAAAAGGGCCCTTTTTTTTTTTTTACATGAAAAGAAATATTGGTGAGTATTGCAGGGAAGATTAACTTAATGTAGAATCAAATTTTGTGTTGCCACATAATAGATGGAATAAAGCGATAATGTTTATGAGATGGAAAAAATCAAATTACATGTAATTAAAATATTTCTTAAACAAATATCGTAAGTTGCAATTTTTGACCTTACTTAAATTAATGGTACAATACTTTATTTACATAAAAAGGAGTTTAATTTGTGGTTAAACTTTGAAGCGGGAAAATTTTATTTTTGGTATATTATGTTAACCACTTTTTAGAAATAGTATGGTCAACATCAAAGTACATCTAATAAATTGAGAAATTCATCAAATATGGTAAAAAAAAAGCCCGATCGGGCTTCTATACTTACGTGGCATGAGTGAATCATTTCTTATCATTTTTTATTTAAATTCAATTACGAAATTAAAAAAAATTAAATATAACTACCTAATTTACCTTCAATTAAATTAAAATTTATATTCCAACCCCAATTTTAGAAACTCATGATATACCTACAATTAAAATGAAAGATTAAACTAAGACTAAACAGACTATGATTTACAAATCCATGGTGAGAAAATAAATCTCAAAGAAAAAAGCAGGACTTCATATTCAGCATTTAGAAAATTAAAGCTAGCAAAAAATAAAAAATAAAAACCATACATTTACATTTGACAAGACACAAGCAAAGTCTGGCAAACAAAGCAAGAAAACCAAGTGGGGAAAAAATTAGAAGAAAAGAAATGAACAACACATGCAAACAACCCATATGTTAGTTCCCATCATGATATATCATACTATGAAAAACAAATCAAGATACTCAAAATTAACACCCACAAAAAAAAAAACACAATAATTAACTAATCTCCATAATATTACCCTTGAAAATGATGATATTATTTACTTTTTTCTTTTCTTTTACCATGATGAGCCTCCAGCTAGCACCCCATTCCAAAATCCATTAACTTCACCTTGAGCTCTATCCTGCTCAAATTGCTGATCACTTTTGAAACTTGCTTCAATCCCCCAAAAGGAAAAATCATATTCCCTCTTGACGAGTTATCTTCAGCCCCTTGTAAATTCACATACCCATTCTCAAGCCCATCAACTAAAAACCCCAAACTCGACTTAAAATCATGCAACACAGGAAACCCAGATGAGTTACTATAAACCGAGTTAGACCCAATAATATTCCCCGTCTTGAAAAACTCCATAACTGGAAAATGGGTAGTTTCAAATAGATGAAATAAATAGAAACAAATCACACCTACTCAGCCGACCAAAAGCACCACTATCAACAACCCTTCTCGGCCTAAGCCCAAATAAGCTATCCAAATCAACCGTCGCCGCGTCATTGCCGGAAAAATATGATGAGACCATTAATAAGTCGGAGCGCCGCCAGTTTCCATCCGCCCTTCGAAGTTATGCCCTCCGCTTGCAGGTTTCCATCCGCCGGGCCGACGCCGTGGGATTTTCGAAGAAGGCGTAGAGGATTTGCGTCGCCCAGTTTTAGAAATTGGGGAAGAGGATTTCGTCGTGCCTCACGTCGCCAGGAACTAGCCCGTCCGATGCCGCCAGTTTTCAGTCGCCGATTTCTGAAATTTGGGAAGGAACAAGGATGAAGACGTTTCTGAAATTGGGGTTTTCAGACCAAGCAATGGTTCCCTCAAGGGTCCTGCCGAAAGATGGGTTCTGAAATTGGGGAGGAAAGATCATTTTAATATAATCGATGGTAAATTAGGTAGTTAGGGTTATTTTTTTTAATTTCGTAATTTAATTTAAATCAAAATGATAAGAAATGATTCAGTCATGCCATGTAAGCATAGAAGCTCGATCGAAGGTTTTTTTGTACCATATTTGATGAATTTGTCAACTTATTAGATGTAGTTTGATCACGTACCATAGTTATTATACGTAAGGCGCGTGAAAATGTGGAAATATGAGTTAGACTGTTTTTGAGAGTTTTTTTTTGGCCGAAATTTTCAACGTAAAAAACAATTTGCCAATTTTGTGTAATTTATGAAACAATTTGTCAAAACAAAAGTTCAGAAAATTTAGATTTTAAAAAAAAAAGAATGGGAGGTTAAAAAAATTCCATAATCTAATGAAAACACCTTTTTGTTTTGATGATCTTTTATCTCAGCTATGGTCAATAAATATCAAATGAGTATATAATATACATAACTCACTAAGATGAAATTCTATAACTAAATTATATTAATCCATATTATAATTGTCGTGACTCGCGTCAATTATGGTGGGTAGGACCCGAACATGTGAGGATATTTCAAATTTTCACAATAAGGATTTGAGTTAACAAACAAGTTTACAAAACAACCATTGAAAATGAACCAATTAATCTTACTATTCTCAAATGTGCTACAGTATCTTGTTAATCAGATCCACAATGAAAGTATTGATGCAATTGAATGATGTATATCATACGATGATAATGATTTTCTATATTGCAAATCATATAGGAGATTTTCTTGCTAATGCATAAAGATTAATGCAAATTTGTTCAATAAACTTATCATCATATTTAAATTATTATTGTCATGCTCGCAATGTTATGTTAGAGTTCATTTACCAAAATTTAGTGTCAAGTATTCAATGAATATGCAGCATATTGATATAAATATGTAAAATAGATAATGTTATTGAATTAATATTATAGGTAGGTGTGTGTGTTGAGGTTCATTTTCAACTATAGAATTTACGATGAAAGTATTATTAAAAAATATCTTCATTTGTCATCTACTCCTTCTCTTGTAAACTGCAATTTTTCAAAGTAGAACTTTGAAGAAATGAACAATTTGCTTATATAATTGCTTGAATTAATTTTCAAAACAAAACGCAATGTAATGTAATGCATGGCAAACTAAAACTCCAAATATGAGATACATTAGTGCGTAGGTATAACACACCAAAGATAATCTCTCTGGTACATTAATTCAGAATCCGTTCATGCTTTGTTGCTTTTGAAAAAAATTATAATAATTTAGTGTCATTCGAGCCTAACATCTGTCTAATTTAATATTTTATTTTTATTATATTTTACCTAATTTAATATTTTTCTATTATTATTTATTTTCTAATTTAATATTTTTCTTTTATTATATATTATCTAATTCAATATCTTTTTTATCATATTTTACATATAGACGCATATGATATTTATATTAGGATCACTTTATATTTCCTTTATGTAATGACGGATGTATGTTGGGGGCACTTTTTATATGCTAATGCTCATTTTCTCTTATGAGAGCATCTAGCATCAAATGTACCTTGAGGAAGGACTTACAATCCTCCGCACGATACCTATATAATGTAGTGTTTTAATTCATATTTAGTTCGTGGATACTCATTTATATGTACCATTATCTCCAAATCATTTTATGATTTATGTTGTTGCATCTTAAAGGCACCTTTCCCAAACTCATCAAAACATGCTACCTTACAGTAAAAATTTACGGAATATGGCACCAAGAGAGCATCCACGTAGGAATGCTTGCATAGTTGAAGAATATTTTGAGGAATCCGGGATTAACAAACCTCCACCGGTCCCAAGACAACATATATTTTGAAGCACAGGAGCGAGGAGCTAATTTCTCCCCGTGAATTCATGAATACAATACAAGGAATGATGCACCAGCTGCTCAGATTCCACGAGCCTTGATAATGACTGATATAGTGGATGATCGACAAAAAGTTTATTGTGATGATCATCTTGACTGCGATGATCGACAAAAAGTTTATTGTGGCAAGTTCCGGCTTGCAGAAAGTGCAACCCATTAGTGGGCGTCGCATGAGAGGACACTGACTGAGGAAAGGAAGCAGAGTCTAATTTTGGGTGGGTTCAAAGGGATTCTTTTGGACCGCTACTTTCTAGAATCACTTTGAGACCAAAAAGAGATCGAATTCGTAAACATGTGACAAAGGACAATGCCGCTTATGGAGTATGAGAGGAAGTTCAACTAACTATCAAGGTATACTCCACATCTAGAGGGAACTGAAGGCTAGGAGATTTGAAAGAAGCCTAAGGCCAGAAATAAGGGGAATTATTTCAGGTTTTAGGTTAGATACCTATCAGGAGGTGATGGAAAGAGCACAAATCAGATCCTACAGTTTGAAGTTAGATCAAGTGTCAACCCCATCAATTGTTCCAGCAAAGAGGAAGTGGGACCCTAGCCAAAAAGGAAAAGCTCTACAACCATTGTGGCAGTTCAAAACTATTGGGAGTTAAGTGATAATATCATGAAATAAACCTTTATGCACTCAATGCAAGAAGCCACACTTCGGGGAATGATTGTCGGGGAAGGGACTTTGTTTTCAATACCACCAACTGGGTCACATAGCTAATCATTGCCCAAAATGAATGCTAAAAGGAATATCGAAGTCCACTTCTAAAGAATAACACATCACCAGGACAAGAAAGGAAAGGCCACAGTCTATTCGTTGACTAAGGGGAAACATGGTGAAGAGAAGGAGACCTCAAACCATGAAACGATGGCAGGTCTCATACCTCTGTTTAATGTTCCTGCACTTATTTTATTTGACAATGGGGAATCGCATTCCTTCATGTCTTAAAACTTTAGGAGAATACTCGTCTTAAGATGTCACGATAATATTAAGGAACTATAAGTTATAATTCCCTCTTGAAAAATAATTAAAACAAAGAGCAAGATAGGTGGAGTAGAACTTGGGATTAGTGGACAACGATTTGAGGTTGATCTATATGTACTAGAAATGAGAGATTTTGACATCATCTTAAGGATTTATTGGATGAGTACAAATCATGATACCATAGAGTGCTTCGATAGAGAGATCGAATTTAAAAGATCGGGAAAGACCCGAGTTATCATTCACGGAGCGAATACATAAAGTAAAAATATTGTCATCAATGAATAAGAGAAGAATGCTGTGAAAAAACAGGTTGTCAAGGAATTTTGGTGAACATCATGGGGGGTGAATCTACTGAAAAGGAAGAAACAAAATGAGCCAGTTGTTAGAGAATATCCATATGTATTCCCAGATGATCTACCCGGAATTCCTCCAGATCGCCAACTCAAATTCAATATTAACTTAATACCAGGAGCAGCACCCATTTCAAAGGCCCCATACCAAATAGGAGATGAAGGTCCAAATCCAAGAAATACTGGATAAGAAGTTTATACGACCAAGTGTCTCACTATGTGGAGCACCAATATTATTTGTGAAGAATAAAGATAGAACACTTCGAATGTGCATCAACTACCATGATTTGAATGGGCTAACCATCAAGAACAAGTACCCACTACCCAGCATAGAAGACATGTTTGGTCAACTAAAGGGGGCCAGCATATTTTCGAAGATATATTTGAGATCCAGATATCACAAATTGAAAATTAAGGAGGACGATATCCTAAAAACTGCTTTTAGGACTAGATACAAGCATTTTGAGTTCACTGTAATGCCTTTCGGGTTAACAAACGCACTTGCCGTATTCATGGATTTAATAAATAGAGTATATCATAAATATCTTGATAAATTTGTAAATTCTTTATTGACGACATCTTGATATACTCTCACGATAAGTAGAACCACGAGGAACATCTTCGTATTGTGTTAGAGATTTTGAGACAGAAGAGGCTTTACGCTAAATTCATAAAATGCGAGTTCTCGCTGGATAGGGTCATGTTTTTACGCCATATTGTCAGAGCTAAGGTTATTGAGGTTGATCCTGCTAAGGTAGAGGCTATTAAGAATTGGAAAGCACATAAGAATGCAAAAGAAGTACGAAGTTTCTCAGTTTAGCATGATATTACCGGAGTTTCATTTAAGAATTCTAAAAAATTCACAGACCTTTGACTCAATTAACAAAGAAGAACAAGAAATTCAACTAGAAAAGCAAATGCGAGGATCATTGAAAAGATCTTAAACAAATATTGGTGTCGGCACCAGTACTAACTGTTCCTAATGGGACAGAGGGGTTCGTAATCTACACAGATGCATCGAAGCTTCGATTAGGTTGCGTACTTATGAAAAATGGTAAGGTCATTGCGTACCCATCAAGATAATTAAAGAACTATGAGAAAAATCACCCCACCCACGATTTGGAATTGGCCGCTGTAGTACACGCTCTTAAAGTTTGGCGCCACTACTTTACGTGGAGAAGTGCAATATCTACACTGACCATAAAAGCTTAAAGTACTTTTTCAAACAAAAGGAGTTAAATATGCTCCAAAGGATATGGCTTGAATCAGTGAAGGATTGTGACTGTAACATCTACTAACATCCTGGCAAAGTGAATGTAGTAGCTGATGCACTTAGCCAAAAGAACGATGGACTATTTGTGGCATTACCCACCCAATAAGAACTTATGTTGAGGGAGTTTGCAAACCTAAAGATCAATTTTGCAAACCTTTTGGATCAAACAGATGCCATGATGGCCACTTTAGTAGTGCAACCAACTCTGAGGCAACGCATCAAAGACGCTCAATAGACCGACATATATCTCAATAAAATGAAGGAGAAAGCAATCAAATGAACCATTAAAGGTTCCCCTCTAACCGCTGATGGAAACTTGACATTTGATGGGAGACTATGTGTCCCAAAGTATGAAGCCCTAATGGAAGAGATCCTGGATGAAGCCCATAACACTCCGTACACCACTCATATCGGGGGAATGAAGATGTACCGAGACTTGAAGGAGGTCTTTTGGTGGAAGATTATGAAAACAGGTGTCGTGCAATTTGTGGAAAGATGATTAATCTATTAATAGGTAAAAGTTGAACACCAAAGACCATTAGGACTTTTAAATCCTTTGGATATCTTGAAATGGAAATGGGAGCACATCACGATGGACATTATTATAGGACTACTGAAATCTGCAAAAAAAATAAATGAAGCCATTTGGGTCATCGTATAACAACTGCACATTAAATACCAGTGAGAATGACTTTTAGCATGGACAAGCTTGCTTAACTATACATAGAGGAAATCGTAAGAATGCAAGGGGTACCAATATCTATAGTGTCGGATAGAGACCCTCGTTTCACCTCAAAGTTTTGGAGGAGCTTTCAAGAAGAAATGATAACAACACTCAATTTTAGCACGACATATCACCCACAAACCGATGGCCAGTCAGAGAGGATAATCAAAACACTAGAAGCCATGATAAGGACTGTCGTGCTAGATCTTGGAGGAAGCTGGGAGATGTGCCTACCATTGGTGTAATTCGCATAAAACAACAATCACCAAACATCCACCAAGATGTCACCATATGAATCTCTTTATGGAAGAAGGTGTAGAACACCGACACATTGGTATGAAGTCAGAGAACGTAGGATGCTGGGTCTGCAAATTATCGAAAAGACTGTTGCAATTATAACCATGATAAGATCAAAGAGGCACAAGACAGACAGAAGAGTTACGTCGATACGAGAAGGAGAGACCTACATTTTGAAGAAGGAGATAAAGTATTTCTCAAGGTCGCACCATTGAAAGGAGTAGTTCGATTTGTATGGAAACGAAAGTTAAGACTCTTGAAATAACAGCAGTAAGAAGCTATACATGAAGAACAAATAAGAACCCTAATATTGCATTAATGGTGTATGTATTATTTCTGGTTTTTCTTGATGATTACAAGCAATGAGGTTCAACATATTTATAGAGCTGCATCCTAGGAACAATCTAGAACCACTAGACACGTGTCTAACATCCAATGGTGGGCACATGATCCCAAGTAGATCGGTTGAGCCACCTGCAATCAGTTCTGGACACACAACTCGGTTTTGTCCTTTGTGACCATTGCAGCTCCTTCAAATCTCAGCCAAGAGTCTGCAGATTTGTCTTCTAGCTGGCAGTTGTCATTCCCTTCATTGTCATCATGCAATGCACATTCGTGCACATCATGACATGCATTCTTTCCAATATGCCCCCTCAATTCTGTGCTGTCTTCATTAAACACTCCTAATTTGTTTCTAAGCCTGTCAAAGAACTGTCCTGCCAAAGGTTTGGTCATGATGTATGCAACTTGATCTATAGCTGGAACATGTCTGACAGTTATTACTTTCTTCATCACTTTTTCCCTTATGAATTGCAAATCAAGTTCAAAATGCTTGATTCTATCATTGCTCACATGATTAGCAGAAATGGAGATAGCTCCAAGATTATCCATCCACACAACACTAGGCTTGATCTGTCCAATCCTTAGTTCTTGTAATAAGGACCTTATCCATAATATTTCACAGGTTATGATAGCCAAACTCCTATATTCAGCTTCTGTGGAGGACCTTGAGATAGTAGGCTGTTTCTTTGCTTTCCATGAGATAAGATTTCCTCCAAAGAACACACATGATCCAGATGTTGATCTCTTGTCATCTATATCTGATGCCCAGTCTGCATCCGCATAAGCCACTACATCAAGGTTATTACATTTTCCTAGTTTCATTCCATACTCCATAGTTCCACTCAGATATCTGATTATCCTCTTCACAGCTTTCCAGTGCTTATCTAGAGGATTCTGAATAAACTGACTCACTTTATTAACAGCAAAGCTGATGTCAGGCCTGGTTAGTGTAGCATATTGTAATGCACCAACAATTTGTCTGTAATGGATTGGATCCTCTACTAGTTGGCCAGAAAATTTGGAAAGAGGAGGAGTGACCATCATAGGATAGCTAACACTCTTTGCCCCCTTCATTCCTGCTCTTTCAATAACCTCTTGAATGTATTTCTTTTGACTGAGGAGTAGGCCATCTTGTGTAGGAACAACCTCAATTCCTAAGAAGTAGTGCAATGAGCCTAGGTCCTTCATAGAATTTTTTTTTCTTAAACCACAAATCACAACATCAATTTCAGTATCCTTGTTCCCTGTGATGATTATATCATCAACATAAGCCATTATGATGGTGCAAGAATCTGTTCCATGTCTGATGTAGAGGGATGTATCTGACTGAGAAGTGAAAAATCCAAGGGAGATGAGGGCATTACCAAATTTGCTTGACCAAGTCCTAGATGCCTGTTTCAGACCATACAAGGCTTTCTTCAGCTTGCAGACTAAATGGGGGGAATTATTGTCTTGAAAACCAGGTGGCTTTTCCATGTAGATGTCTGAATCAATATCCATTGAGGAATGCACTGTCTACATCTAGGTTCCTCATTTTCCATCCTTTAGTCAAAGCCAAGGACAAAATGATCCTGATGCTGCCTGGCTTCACCACTAAGCTGTAAGTTTCATTATAATCAAGGCCAGCAGACTAAGTGTACCCTTTAGCTACTAGCCTAGCTTTGTATCTAGCCACTAATCCATCTGAGTTTCTCTTTACCTTGAATATCCACTTTGAACCAATCAACTTTCTATCATGAGGTGCAGGGACAAGGTCCCAAGTGTGATTTTTCAAAAGAGCTTGGTGTTCAGAAGACATTGTCTCTCTCCATTCTGCAATGCATATAGCCTCCTCAACTGATGTTGGCTCAGTTGCATCTTGATGCAGCAGTGTGTTATATGTCTTGGGCTTTCAGATCCCTGATTTTGATCTTGTCTACATATGATGTGTACCTGCAAGAGACTGACTTCTAGAAGGATTGTTAGTGACAACAAGTACATTTTCTTGCTCAATAGGTAAATCTATAGTGACTTGACCAATGGGAATAGTGGTGGAGTGTGAGGAGGTATGGGAGGATTTGGAGGGAGATGAAGGACTGTGTGAGCTATTGGGAGAAGAAATATCTATAATAGGTGATGAAGATGGTGTAGTTGGGAAAGAGACTGTAGTATCTGTGATATGTATCAATGGTGTAGAGGTAGAGGATGTATCTATGTCAGGAGAGGGAGGTTCAGACTGTGTAGCTTTGAAGGGGAATTTATTTTCCTGGAACTGAACATGTCTTGTGATTATGATTTTATTGGAGGGAAGTAGAACCTTGTAGCCCTTGTGGTAAGGGCTGTAACCAATGAAAACACTAGGCTGGCTTTTGGACTCAAGTTTGTTTTTGTTGTAGGGTTTTAGTAATGGAAAACACAGACATCCAAAGTTTCTGAGATGGGAATAGTCTGGCTTCTGTTGAGTGATGGCTTCATGAGGTGATTTGAAGTTTAGTAATTTGTTTGGGGTTAGGTTTATAAGATAAGTGGCACTGATAAAGGCTTCATTCCAATAGCTGAGAGGTAAATTTGACTGAGAGATCAAGGATAGGGCAACTTCAATGATATGTCTGTGTTTTCTTTCAGCCATTCCATTTTGTTTTGGGGTGTAAGGACAGGAGAATATGTGCTTTATTCCAGCTTGATCTAAAGTGCTTTTAAGGCCAATGAACTCTCCACCTCCATCAGAATGAAAGGTCTTGATGGAGGTCCCAAACTTGTTTTCTACAAGATTTTTGAAGTGTATAAATGCAGCTTTAGCATCAGACTTGGCCTTAAGTAAAAAAAATCCATGTGTACCTAGATGCATCATCAATAAAGCTGATGTAATACCTAAATCCATTGTGGTAAATGACAGGAGATGGTCCCCATACATCACTGTGAATGATATCAAGAACGTTGTTGCTGTGATGTATAGATTTTGAGAAAGGAAGTTTATGCATTTTTGATTTAAGACAGTCAACACATAGTGAATCATCATTTTTATTCAAAACAGGAAGGTTACAATGTGGGAGAGCTTTCTTTACAATATCCACTGAGGGGTGACCTAATCTAGTGTGCCACATATCTAGACTTGGTTTATTTCTGAGCTCTATGTATTTCACACTTGATTGAAAATGAGGAATGTGATGATTCTGATTTTGGGACAATTCGAAGTGGTACAATCCATCCTTAAGGGTCCCTCTGTGTAGAACAGCTTTTGACACTTGATCCTTCACAAGACAGAAAAAAGGGTGAAATTCAAAGAACACACTATTGTCTTTAGCAAACTGTGAAACACTAAGTAAGTTTCTGGTAATTTTGGGAACATGTAAAAGATTGCTTAGTTTGAAGGAATATGAGTGATCAGGTCCATTCACTATAGAGTTACCATAATGAGCAATAGATATACCTGCTCCACTAGCTGTTTGAATACTCTCTGAGCCCTTGTAATCAGTGGCCATGTTCAGGTTGGAAAGCTCATATGTGAGGTGATTTGTTGCTCCAGAGTCTGGATACCAGTAGTCATGTCCTATCTCAGCTTCTCAAAAACTTGTCAAGTTAGCCATGAGATTTCCACCTGAGTGTTGTCCTTGCTGATTCTTGTTTGCTGTGTTCACTTGATAGCTGGAGTTCATATGGAAATTGGAGTCAAATCTGTAGTAACACTTTTCTGCAGTGTGGTTATTGTAACCACATATTTGACATTTAGGCCTATTGGAGCCAAACCTTCCTCCTCTACCTCTATTACCTCTACTAGTGCTGCCTCTTCCTCTATTTCCTTGAAACTGATAATTATTTCTGCCTCTTCCCCTTCCTCTATTTCCAGAATAAGTCATCTGTGTGGTGATGTTAACACTGAAATGTGCATTTTCTGTCTCACCAAAACCTTCAACAGTTTCAATCCTATTTTCAAAACTCAGCAGCATAGAGTATGCTTCCATCATTGTAACCTTTTCATGCATAGTAGTGATAGAGACAATGAGAGGGTTGTATTCAGCTCCTAAACCATTCAACAAGTACATAATCTGATCACTATCTTTAATCTTTTCACCAATGGAACCCAACATATCACAAATGGACTTGATTTTGTTAAAGTAGTCCTTGATCTGCAAATTTCTTTCTTAAGGGACTAAAGTTGAAGTTTAAGCTGCATAACTTTGGCTCTGTTGTAACTGGAAAAATTTGTTCTCAAACAACTCCATATTTCACTGGCAGTATTGAGACCAACAGTTGTAACTAGGACACTTTCACTCATAGAAGATAACAACCAAGAGACAATTAATTGATCCCGTTTCATCCACTTCACATACTCAGGGTTAATAGCTATACCTGCTGAAGAACCTTCATGGATCACCTTGTCTGGGATGCTCTGTTCCTCCTTGATGAATTCCTCGAACCCATATCCTCGTATGGTTGCTAACACTTGTTTTTCCCACAGAAGGAAATTGCTATCATTGAGTTTGATGCTCACAAGTTGACTCTGCATCTGCACAGGCTCCATAACTCAAGCTGCAGTCAGATCTGGATTCGAATGTCCCAAAGTAGCCATAAAAGAGGAAGCTTTAATAAATCTAGAGTGGATGACAAAATGGATCAGTGACAGGATCAACCCGCTCTGATACCATCTTGAAATAACAGCAGTAAGAAGCTATACATGAAGAACAAATAAGAACCCTAATATTTCATTAATGGTGTATATATTATTTCTGGTTTATCTTAATGATTAAAAGCAAGGAGGTTCAACATATTTATAGAGCTGCATCCTAGGAACAATCTAGAACCACTAGACACGTGTCTAACATCCAGTGGTGGGCACATGATCCCAAATAGATCGGTTGAGCCACCTGCAATTATTCCTGGCCACACAGCTCGGTTTTGTCCTTTGTGACCCTTGCAGCTCCTTCAAATCTCAGCCAAGAGTCTGCAGATTTGTCTTCTAGCTGGCAGCTGTCATTCCCTTCATCTGCATCATGTCATGCACATTCATGCACATAATGACATGCATTCTTTCCAATAAAGACTAAGGTTCATTGGGCCCTTTGACATTCTTGAGAAGATAGGAGATGTACCCTACCTTCTTGCTTACCCCGGGTATTTGCAGCCGTTCACAATGTTTTTCATGTTTCTATGCTAAGAATGTATATACCCGACCCTAGAAATGTCATAAATTACGAAAGTCTCAAGGTGAACCATGATCTAAAATACCAAGAGAGTATGGTGGCTGATTTGGGAAGAAAATTCCACACCCTAAGAAATCAGGATATTACATTAGTTTTAATCCAATGGAGTCGACATGGTAAAGAAGAAACTACATGGGAGAGAGAAGATGAGATACGGGCATCCTAATATCCAAATATAGGTAATATAAATTTGAGGATGATTTTTTTTTTTAAAGTAGGGGAAGGTTGTAGAAACCTGGCATTTTTTACTGAAAAGCGTTATTTACATCATTTAATATATATA
>BMAC01000182.1:97304-141803 GCA_014905375.1 Phtheirospermum japonicum
TGAGTTTTTTCCTTTTATTTCTACCCTCTCTCTCCTAGTGCAACGGTTTTTTTTAGGGATAAAAATTTGAAATTTTTTACCGTTTGATCACAATCCCCAAACCCCTTTCGAATTACAACTCTCAGACTCCTCACTCCTCTCCAATTCTCTCGAATTTCTGTTCTTGGTTGTGTGTTTCTGCGAGATTTTTCAGGATGTCTAGCTCTCCACCGCCTTCGGTCCCTGAACTACCAGAGGAGGTTCGCCGCTCCGGCGACCAGATTCCGTTACCATATCCAAAGATAGGCGGCCTAGATATTCGTGAAGAGATAGGTGGTGGTAGCTCTTCAAACCCATCACTATCAACATCGCCGCCTAATTCTCTCGCTGCCGTGCCTGTTCCATCGCCGGTCGATGCTACGCCGGTCACTCAGGTGTTCCCTGGATAGCCCGGGAACGAGATTGACGTCGAAAACCCCCCTGATTTAGCTTTTGTGGCTGAGACGTTTGGCCGCGTGGGAAATCCAACCTTGAAGCGGTCTAGGCATTTGCGCAACTTACCGCCCAGCATTGTACCGCCCGCGGTCTCAAAGAGCAAGGCAGGTCCACGTTGCCACGTGCCGATTGAACACATGAACCTCCAGGAGGATGTTGTTGTGGATTCTGATCCCGATGATCATGATTTTGAGCCTACTGCTCCGATTGCCGGAGTTGTGCCGACGTCTGCTTCTGCTCCCAGTTTGCCGGAGAAGAAGGGGTTTACTCGCCGCAAGAAGCTTGTACGTAAAGCCGACAGGAGACCCGGCCTGATGAAAGACAGTGTCTCTCCCAGCCAGGCAAAGGTCAAAGTCTCTCCCAAGTCATCTGCCACTGAGTACTCTTCGCCTCCATATACTGTGCTAGATTTCATCACCGGCGAAGTTACAAGTTCCGCCAAGTCGCCTGCTGATGTTCCCCCACCGTCTCCAATTCATGCTGCGTCGCCTGAGTTTGATACAGGTCTTTTTGAACATTCCCCTGACTCTTCAATGGATGTGCCCTTGAAAGATGTTCTTGCTGCATTCAAAAAGGACAAGAAGAAAAAGAAAGCAGCTGCACAGGATGATGTTATTAGTCATGTTGGTAGCCCCTTACCAACATTGAGTCGTTCAAAGTCTGTCTCATCCTCTCGCACTGCATCTGTTCCTGTTCCATCACATTCTCCCACGCAGTCCTCCTCGGCTGCATGTGATCACTCCCAGTCCTCATCTGGTACTTCAACTCCTACACCCGAGATTGAGGACATGGAGCCCTTTTCAGAGAAATTTTTTACCGCTGAGGCTGCTGAGCTGTTTGATGTGTATCAAACTCGCCATATGATCGCTGAGAGAAAAGTGCCGTTTGATTTGTTTGAGCGCCACAACCTGATAGCCTACCTCCGATTTCATGGTATGTATTCCACAGTCTCTACCGCCGTTCCATTTGTTAGAGACATAGTTCTTGAGTTCTATGCAAATATGCTGCTCTCGGTTGTTGATTTAAACTCTGTGGACTATGGGAAAGTTTTTCTGCGTGGTCAAGTATTTGCCTTTACTCCTGACTTAATTGATGATTTATTTGGCACCACTTCACATTGGGGTAATTTTTCTGTGGATGATATGGATGAGGTTGTGTCCTTTTTATCTGGTGGTATGGTACACTCGTGGTTTAAGCAACTGCCGAGCACTAGGCTCTCGTCTCTATTTTCTATTATGCATAAAGTGGCACTTTGCAACTGGGTCCCATCCAAGAACACTACAGTTGTTACTTGGCCTCAGGCTCAGTTTTTATTTAAGCTTGGGAAGGGTGTAAAGTTCAGTTTTGGGCACCATGTTTTTGATATCGTGACTAAATTTGCCACATCAAGGTCTGCTGCCTCGTTGTGTTTACCTTCTCTTATTTTCAGCTTATTGAAGAACCAGGGTCTGAAGCTTCTCCCAGATGATGTGCTCACTGGTGATGCGGATTGGTTTGCTTTTCGAGGTCAACACACTACTGGTGCAAGGGTAATCGATTTGACTTGGTAGGCTCCGGTTCCTGTTGATGTTGATAGTGATGTTGCGAAGGACGATCCCAACATGGTCCGCATTTCTGCGCAGCTCCTGCGTGCGCATGTTGCCTCCATTGACTTGCAGATTTCTAAGCTGCAGGCACTTCGTTGCTCGCTGTTGGAGGCCCTTTCCCTTTCTGGTCAAAAAGGGGGAGAGGATGACGCGAACGTAGGGGGAGAAAGTGTTGATGATGTTGGTGGAGAGGATGTTGCTGATGTTGCCGAGAATGAGAATGCTACTGCTGCTGATGCTGAAGATGATGTTGTCGCCGAATCCTTGGCGAGCCTTGCTCAAGAGAAGAGGCGTAAGCGAATACGGGCGCGCAACAAGGCTTTGAAGAAGATGATGAAACTGAGGGAGAAGAAGAAAAGGAAGAAGAGTGGTGAAGGAACTTCGACATCTCCTCGACGGTCAAAGAGGATTCGAAGTCATTAAGTTCCTTTACTCTGCTTGTTTTTTGAAGAGCTGGTTATTCTGAACAATGTTGGTTTGTAATGATGGTTTGAGTGTTAACAACATTGGGTGTTTTGTTTAGGGGGAGTTTTCTATCTTATGGGGAGTTAGTATTTTTATTTTCATTTGTGTTTGCGTTTTAGTGTTTTGTCCAGAAAGGCAAAAGGGGGAGATTGTTGAGGAATTTATTCTTGGCAATAATTCCTATTTTGTTATTTGCCTTTCCTGGGCACAAAATAAGTTAGGAAACTAGAAATAGGTCAATATTATGTTTCCAAGTTTATGCACAAGACTTTAATTATGTCTAGATTGTGTCTAGGATTTGTTTTTAGGTATTTACCAAGTTTAGGATCTTAGAATTGTCTATTTAAGACATTAGAAATCCTAAAGCTTGGTTACACGGTTTTTATAGAGATTTACGCACGGGATTTCTTGAAGGACGAGAGACGCAAGGAAGACGACTCACAAGAGAAGAAGAACACGAAGAAGAAAACAACTTGGAGCCAACGTTCGTGAGAAACAAGATCTTCGAAGTTGCGTGACCAACGGAGAAGATATTGCCATTCCGACAACAAGTATTTAGTATCAAGTTTCTTGATATTTAGTTTTCATATATTACTTTATATTGTGTATTGAACGAAAAGTGAAAGTAATATAGTTTTCGGGTTTGTACACCCAAGTTCACAAGCTTTTACTTGTGAACTGAATTTGTTAAATCGTGTTCTCATATTTTAATTTCCGCTGCATAAATTTACATTACTCTGGTCGATGTTGTTAACTGGTGTTGTTAACATTGATTAACAATATCGTAAATCTGAGACTTATTTTTAAAACCATAGACCATCTAATATTTCAAGAATGCTTTTTTACATGGTCATCTCAATGAAATAGTTTATATGCATCAGCCCACGGGTTTCCGCGACAAAAGTCGCCCTGATCTGTCGCCCTGATCATGTGTGTTTACTGAAGAAATCTCTCTATGGCCTTAAACAAGCTCCCCGGGCCTGGTATCAGCGTTTTGCAGATTTTGTTGCCACTATTGGTTTTTCTCACAGTATATCTGATAATTCTTTGTTTATCTACAGTCAGGGCTCGGATTTGGTATATATTTTGTTGTATGTTGATAATATTATTCTTACAACTTCATCAGATCGCTTGAGAAAGCACTTTATGGCTCTCTTGGGTGCCGAGTTTGCTATGAAGGACTTGGGTCCTCTAAGCTTCTTTTGGGGGATTGTTGTATCTCGCAATGCTAATGGTATGTTCCTATCATAGAAACAGTACACCACAGAGATCATTGAAAGAGCGGGTATGGCCAATTGCAGCTCTTGCCCGACCCCTGTTGACACCAAACCAAAACTCAGTGTTTCGAAGGATTCACCTTATGAGGATCCCACAAAGTACCGCAGTTTGGCCGGTGCCTTAAAGTATCTCACTTTTACTAGACCTGACATCTCTTATGTAGTTCAACAGGTTTGTCTACATATGCATGATCCTAGGAACGAGCATATGAGTGCTCTCAAGCGCATCCTACGCTATTTGCAGGGTACTCTATCTTATGGTCTACACTTGTATAAATCCTCTATCACTAATCTCATTTCTTATACTGATGCTGATTGGGGAGGATGCCCGGATACTAGACATTCTACTTCCGGCTATTGTGTTTTTCTCTGTAACAACTTGATATCTTGATCGTCCAAAAGACAACCAACTTTGTCACGTTCTAGTGCTGAGGCTGAGTATCGCGGAGTAGCTAATGTGGTTTCTGATTCTTGTTGGATCCACAATTTATTGCTTGAGCTACATTTTCCTATTCATAAAGCTACTCTGGTTTATTGTGACAACGTGAGTGCCGGTTATTTATCAGGGAATCCGGTACAACATCAGCGTACCAAACATATTGAGATGGACATTCATTTTTTCAGGGAGAAGGTCGCTAAGGGCGAAATACGAGTGTTACATGTTCCCTCCCGTTATCAGATTGCAAATATTTTTACGAAGGGCTTACCTCGTATTTTATTTGAAAATTTTCGAGACAGTCTCAGCGTTCGCGACCCTCCCGTTTCGACTGCGGGGGTGTGTTAGAATATACGTTTCATATACTTTATATTTGTATATATTTTGTACATATCTCCTATTTTGTTAAGGAGATTTTCTGGATAATATTTTTCCATTAATTTAGCTTATCAGTTACTAATTTGTAGGCTTAGATCACTCTTTGTAATTTGTATATATTCGGGCACTCATAATGAGAAAGGCAACAGATTGAATTCTTTCAGTTATACTATTGTTGAGTTGAAATTGCTCTATTATTTTACGAAATAAGATTTTCTATGAATGAGAATTATTACTATGTATGTTATATGAATGTGGCCAATATTGGTGGCACGTGAGACATGAATAAGGCTACTTCGCAAGTAGAACGGTGGTATGTGAGACACATAAGTTTATTAAATAATATGATACGAAAATGTTTTGATATGAAAATGTTATGGTGTGTTAAAAGATAAAATGTGTACTTACGTTTTGCAATGATATTCAATTAGTATAACCGTTTGCTTTGTTATCCATGGAATTTTCAACTCACACCCTATTATATTACAAGATTTAGGTGACAAAGTGGAGGCTGAGGGCTAAGGCGGCCCTGGGGAACTTCCCTATCTTTTGTCTTGATAAATTATCAAACTTATTTAGCTTGTGACATGGTTCTAGAAGTATTTTGAATTAAGATTCATTTTTTTTAAACTTAAGTAAAATCATGTATGAAACCAAAAACTTTCAGGCTCCTAGTTATTTTAAGGTCCGGCTTGATTGAACTTATTAAAAGTGTTTATAACTTATTCCATCACAATAAACTCTTTTAGGCTACTTGGTAAGAACAAAGAATAAACTCCTGATAGCTTATTTTGCCTAATAAGCTCGTGTTCAGAAAAAATTACAAATCGTAGCTTTTTCTAATAAGCTCCCACATTATTTGGTAAAATCATTTTTTATCCTTCTATATTGGAAAAAATATATTATTTATAAACTAATGAATTACTTTATATTTTACGAAAATATTTTATTAGTCATAATTAAAGTTTTATTTATTATTATAATTATTTTTTTAATTATTTTTCATGTATTTGTCTTTTTTTTAAATAATCTTTTGGGAAGTTTTCATTAATTATTATAATTTTATTTCTTTTATTCTTTATATTTTTCTTTTTTTATGTATAATATTTTATATTCTTCAATCATGTCTATATTGGTAAATTAACCTTCAATCAACTACTTTAATCAACTAATTTACCAAGCACTAATTGAAAATCAGCTATCAGCTATCAGCTATCAGTTATCAGTTATCAACTACCAGCTATCAGTTATCAGCTGTTTGAATCAGCTCAACCAAGTAGGGCCTAACTATTTTTCGCATTATATGTTTTAGAAAATATTAATTATTATATGCTTATGAAATATTTATAGTGAATTGAGCCCTCTTAAAGGTTTGGGGCTCTACATTGTAAGCATGACTATTTGAGGAATAACCTAAGAAAAAATACATGTTACTTTTGGAGTCAAACTTATCAAGAGTATCTCTATTATTTAAGACATGAAAAAATTAACTAAATACATGAAAATACTTGATATTAGGTTTTTTTACAAAAAGAATCTCATTCGGAGTTGAGATAGTGCCCTTTCTTAGGTACACACAGTTGACAATATTATATTAAGTATGAAGTGCCTCTTCCCAAAAACATTTTACAAGGTTCTTAGTACTAAACATAACTCGTGCAAATTCTTGAAGAGTTATATTTTTCTTTCAGCAATTTTATTTTTTGAGGAGTTTTCGGTGCCGGAAATTCATGAGAAATGTCTTTTCTATAACAGAAGGGAGTAAAAGAAGTATTTTCAGATTCTCTACCATGATCAGAACGGGTCCTAGCAACTCTCAAATTATATAAATTAACATCTTCTGTACCACATTTTAAACGACTCAAAAGTGTCTGATTCTTCTCGTAATAAGAAAATCCACGTAAAGCGATAGAAATCATCTACAAGAACAAATGAGTACTATTTGCCACCAATACTCTCAGTCTTATTGGACCCATAGGATCCATATGAACAAGTTCGAAATAATGAGACGTAGTGGTATCATTTTTCTTGGGATGAAGTATACGATTTTGTTTACCCTTTTGACACGGACAACTTATACTAATACTTTTAGTGTTTAGTTTAGGTAAACCACGCATAACATCAAGTTTTAACAAATTATTATGTATCATTTTAAAATTAACATGAACGAGTTTTTGATATCACAATCAAGTTCATCTATACCAGTATTATGACATATATGACTTTTACCAAATTGATAATAATTATCGGATCCCATTTATAGTAGAATACAAACATTAAATGCATCAAGAACTTCAAATGAATAATTATCAAACTTGACAAATAACCCATTATCACAAAGTCGACAAATACTTATAAGATTTCCCATAAGTCCATCAACAAGTAGTACATTCTTGAGTTCAGGCAGCAAATCAATATTTAAAGTACCCTTACCAATAATCTCACCATGTACTCCACCCCCAAAAGACACTTTACCTTCATCAAAGGACCTGACATCCTTTAAATTACTCTTATCACTGGTCATATGATGAGAACAACCACTATCGAAATACCAAGACCTGAAATATTTGATTTTAAGAAGGTATGAACAACATTATAGCTAACATCAGAGTCTAAATTAAGAAAGAGCTGACTCAACGATTCAAGATTATTTAAGGTGAGAGACACGACATTTGAACAATCTGGACCAGATGCATTTGAAAATGTGACTGGAGATCAATTGACATTACCGATCGAATTCTGACCAGCATGCAAAGTAACAATATCCAAAAGAACAAGAAGAGAGTTTTCCTCAACACTGGGTTTAGTTTCATCTTCAGAATCAATATCGCTGATCCACACTTTTGTGTTCCTTTCAAGATTAAAATCTAGTTAAAAAAATGCGCGTCTACATTTGAAAGGTTTTAGTTCACCCGCAAGAGAACGGGGTCACCGTAGACTTGGCAAGTTAACTCGAGTCGATCTCTCGAGGAAGACTAATTGGAAGTTATTTATGTGTTTATTTTTACGAACGATGAACGAGAAAAAAGACTAATCTAAACACGCGGACAAAAGGGTTTTTTGTTTTATCATTCGAACGGTAACCATCATTAGAACTAATCTTGCTAGAGGGCGTCAATCTCTTCGCAAGCAATTAACTACATTTATCAAACTAAGAAGTGAATTAAACTACTCTTGCTAGGAGGTCGTTAATCTCCTCGTAAGCTCTTAACTACGAGATTTAAACTAAGAATTGTTACTCAAGCATTTCGTCGAACACATAGCAAGCATTAACTAAATTACTTATAAAACTAGCAATTGTAACCAAGAACATTACCAACTTGATTAACCAATGCGGGCGTCAATCGCACGATTAAGAAATATTGGAATAACCATTAACTATCGAAACCAAAAGCGTTCAAACATTCAACCATACAAATAAAATAGAGTTTAGAGAATACGAAATTGAGATGTTTGCAAGAACTATCTCCAGCTATTCCAGAGGGATTATCATCTACGAGTCGAGCCTTGGAAGCTGTCACGGACTCCTGAGATGCTACGACCGCTGTGGTACCTACCAAATCTACGACTCAAGAACACACTTTTGTTGTCAACCCCAAGAGGTTCGAGAATGTCTTCTCGACCAATATGTCACGAATCGGACGAGGGATCCTTCGTCTATGGATGGATGGATGAATATGGCTGAGTTCTTGGCCTTTTGTAGCCTTCAAATCCCCCTTTTCACTCTTCTATTATTTCTGGGGTTTAATGGCTTTAAAAACCGTTTCGTAACTGAAGATCCTTCAAATTTTGAGTTTGTAACGCCTGACACTGGATAACCCAGTGTGGACGACTTACCCAGTGTCGTCTGATCAGAGTCAGCCCATCCGACCGGATGGTTGTCCAGTGATTTTTATCCGACCGGTCGTGCAGTCAATCCGACCGGATGTCCTGACACTGGGTAACCTGGTGTGGACAACATACACAGTGTCAGAGGCAATACGTCAAATCGGGGTCCAATTTCTTTGAAACTCTACTCGCGAGCCCACACTCGTCCATCTTAAATTAAAAACACTTCAAAATCTCTTAAATAAACATAAAACATGGTAAAATAAGCCGGAGATACATAAATACAAAAATATGCTCAATCTATCCAACTTATACAAAAATTAACAACAAATCTAACTAAAACACACTCAAAATATGAACAGAAGTGTGACAAAAATGTGCGAATCAATCGCACAATATGTAATTAGGATAGTTTTTAGATAACGAAGATTGACACTTTTGTTAACACAATGTCTAATATAAGTACTTGCAATATTTTCAAGGAATCAATTGTTATACAATCAAAAAAATTCATCAGTGAATTTGGTTTTTCTTGAAGTTTTGAAGTTATAGAGTTTTGAGTGACCAAATCCTTTTGAGATTGGTTTTGACTTACAAAACCTTCACAATGAAGTTGAAGTGTATCTCAAGCATCTTTCGCAGCCTCAGAATTCAAAACAATCTGAAACATGTTTAAGTCTAAAAGAATAGCATGGAGAGCTTCGAATTCCGATTACTATCAGCGTGATCATTTTCATTCCAAATTATCTCATCTTGTGATCTACGATAACCACCCGTATCAATAATTTTTGGAGGTGTCCACTTGTTAAGAATCATACATCATGCTTGTTCATCAATTGATTTGATGTATTAAAGCATCATAGCCTTCCAAGTACCATAGTTAGATCCATCAAAGATCGGGGAGACAAGTACTGTACCCACCCGCATATTAATCCATACATTTACAAAAGAGGTACTTAGTGTAATCAAGTTCGCCTCTAATACCACTTGAAAGAATTGCAAATCTTGATTCACAATTTTAAACGACAAAACACGTGTGTGTTGTGAAGAGTGTAAATAATAAGCAGTGAAAATATAAAAGCCACACATACATCGAGCAAATAGGGTAAAAATCTTAACTAATCAAAACTTGTGTTTCTATAATTAAAAAGAGTTTTAATCTACTAAATAAAGATAAATAAAAAAAAATCCTAAACAGTGGATATGATGAAATTCGGTATACTATTCCAAAATAAGATTCACAATTAAAAGGCTGGATCTTAACAAATACTGTAAAAACAATGGAAGAAAATAATTCAAACTATAAATGTTATCGCAGATACCGAAAGCATCCGTAGTCGCATCCATCAAATACGAAGATCTGCAACTTGAATAAATAATCTCTAAACATTTCTTGCTTTGGTTTTTGTCTCGGAATTCTTGAGTATGTTGTGAGCAACTTCTAAACTTTATATAAATACACTTTGGTTGTAAAAAAAACCTACAAAATAAAAAAAGAGGTACACACAATATATTGCAAGTAACATCATTAGTAAGAGAACAAGATAAAATAGTAGAGTGCCAAATATTTCATATCCTTACGAAAACTAATTTAGGGAAAGAGGTTGCAACTTAGTCTAATACTAAATAATATATATTATAATTATCAGAGATGATAAAAAACAATTATTTCATAAAAAATTAAATCTTGACAAGAAAGTCAAAATAATAAATAAGACAAAATAAAATATTTATTATAAAACCACATATTTAAACAATAAGTGATCCAACAATGATGAACATGGATGGATCTTCGCCTCTTTTTATAAGTCAAAAATGAATCTCATGGATGGATCTTCGCCTCTTTTTATAAGTCAAAAATGAATCTCCGGCCTTTAATTCTATTTTTATAATGTTCCTAATAAATTTTGGGCCATTCAGGACCCAATTCGCGACTACGAATGAGGTCACAAATGGTTTCCGCGAAAATGGCCTATAGTAGCGGGCCGAGTTGCGACTGGGTTTCTGGACTCCGTTGACTCGCTGACTGTCTACCCCCATTTTTTGCTCAATAGACTCTTATGTTCATTATCTTCAATCCAATTCTTCATCCTTTACCCATTTGTACTTCTTCAAATAATATGAGTTAAAGTATTAAAAAAAAATCGAAAAAAACGTATAAACAGTAGTTGAAACCTAATCAAATAAGTCACAATATGCACGTAAAATTGTATTTACCAATTTCGAAAACCAAAAACAAATAAATTTTTCGGAATAATTGAAATTAAACCACAAAAGAAATCTGCTATTCTCATAAGGTCAACCCACATCAATGAGACAATATATCGAATATGAATAAATCTTGAAAAGATAATCCACAAATTAGTACCGTGAATCATTAGTTACCAATATATTACTCTCGGTTGAAACTAAAAAACATTAAAATAAAGATAGTGGAACCACAAATAAGAACACAAAAACTAACGAATATGCACAAAATATCAAATGGGTGGCCACATACCAATTTTTTTTATCTCGAGTGGCAGCACAATAACCAAACATGAAGGCATCCTACCGATTTGTATAACCTGCAATTTGAAAAAAGAAAATTGTAATTCCAAATGCCAAACTACAAATAATATTCTAAATTTGATACAATTTTTTGAAACAGGAAACTGAAAAATACTTGAGCTGAAAAATAATTTTTTAAAATATTACTTCTAGCAGGGGTATCTATAAACTACAATTTCGGTAACTAATATTTTTATGACATGAAAATAATAAAATTTAATTTGTTCATGACAAAAATATTACTGTGACATTAGAAATTTCTAGTAATACATGTCATTTGTTCATATTAATATAGACTACTTAATTCAATTTGGTAACAAATAAAATGATTATCGACATAATATAAACAATGAATCCAAAGTGTTGGGAGTTTTATTCATAGCAATTTTTCTTATTTTCCTTTTATTGTTATTTGCCTTTATTGGGCCCAAAATATTAGGAAACTAAATTTTGTTTTTATTTTGTTTCCTAGTTAGAGTTTAGGATTAGTTTACTTGTTTATCAAGATTAGAGTTCTTATCTACTTAAGACAAGAGAAGCCGTGAACCAGAAAGACACGACGTATATACAACATAGTTCACAAGACGTTCAAGCAAGTGAACACGAGTGCAAGAAAGACTTGAAGCGAATTAATGTAATATAGTTCCCGACATATACATCTTTCAAGTTGTGTGACCAACGGAGAAGATCATCATAGCGTGGCTGCAAGTATTTAGTATTATGATATGATACTATTATTTTTATATATTACTTTATGATTTTATGTTTGATCTTCAATGAATTAATGTAATACAGTTTTCGGGTTTGTATACCCTGTTCGTAAGCACGTTGCTTACGAACGAAATTTAATATGCTGTGTTCTTTTATTTTTATTAATTATTTCGTTGCTTATTCTTATAAACTGTTAGTGTTAATTCTGGTGTTCTTAACACCAGAATTAACATCTATTTACTAATACTTGTTTAAAAACCATAGACCTACACGAATCTACAATTGGTATCAAAGCAAGATACTTGACATACTAAGTATACTAATCCTTATTTTGTAGGACGCTATGGATGTTCAAGGAAATCAGCGACCTCCAATCCTTACTAGCGAGAACTATTCTCTTTGGAAACAAAGGATGAGGTGGCACATCAAGAACATTGATGAACGAGCATGGAGAACCATACTGGTTGTATGGAAAAAACCACGCAATACTGATGATGATGGTGATACCATCATCAGGAGGGAAGAAGAATGGGCGGCTGATGAACTAACTGGAACTCCAAAACTGTCAACACTCTCTGTGGCTATGTTGATGGAAGCTACTATAAAGTGATTAAAAAGTGCGACTCGGCAAAAGATGCATGGGATGCGTTGCAGAGGGTGTGTGAAGGAACTCAAAGTGTCAAGAAATCAAAACTGAGAATGTTGACTTCTACTTTTGAGTCAATGAGGATGGACAAGAAAGAGTCCATCATGGACTATGTTATGAGACTCTCAGATATCGTTGCGAAGAACTTGGTGAAGGAGTGACTAACTCATGACTTGTAGGAAAATTGCTAAGATCGATGTCGAAAAAATTTAGCATCGAAGTGGTAGCTATTGAAGAAGAAAAGGACACCGATGATTTAGACTTCAATGCATTGGTAGGGTCGCTCAATACGTTTGAGATGGAACATCTTGTTTCCAACTTGAAAGAGAAAAATATTGCTCTAACTTCCGATGTTAACTCTGACGATGATGAAGATATCTATTGGAGAGAGCTACTAGAGAAGGTTGAAACTACCACACTTGGAGATAAAGAAGTGTCTCTTATGTCTCAACAGTTAACATGTATTTGAAGAGGAAAAACAATATTGGAGGGTCTTATTCAAAATCCAATCCACAGACGCCAACACCAAAATCATCTGGGCGTACACTTACCAAATTTCAGTCTTCATCTTCGGAATCCAAAACCTCTAGTTCCCCAAAGCCTCTTAATGAAGTTCAATGTCATGAGTGTAAAGGTTGGGGACATTATAGAAATGAATGTGCACTACTTCGAGGAAGAAGAACTTGATTTCAAAAGAGTTCAATGAAGAGGATAGCGATTCTGACACTTCTAATATTGTTCCAAAATTGTTTGCTAACGTTGTGTGGGATGACGACATTCGTGTTGGTAACACCAAAACCAACACCTGGTGCTTGAATGCAGAAGTTGAGGAAACATTTGACAGATATGAGAAGCTGAGAATTAAGTATGAAGAATTATTTGCCAAATGGGGTTATCAAGTACTTAAAGTCAAGGCTCTTATGATCAAGGTGGACAAACTGACTCACGAAAAGGATGATCAACTGAATATTATTGTCCGTTTGGAGTCGACACTCACTAGAAAAGATGCTGAGCTAGATCGTGTGAAGGCTGATTTGAAGAAATCCAAGAAACCCTCACAAACCTCAACAAAGGCAAAGCTAAGCTTGACGAAATTCTGGAATTAAGTATCCTAGATTCATCGAAATGCGGAATTGGATACAAGTCTGATCAACAAATACCAGAGTCAAGCTTAAATTTGGAGAAGATCAAGCGCCACAAGAGGAGAAGAAGACAATATGTGTGTCATCACTGTGGTGAACGAGGTCACATCCGACTATTCTGCTGGAAGATTGTTGGCAAACAAAATTAGTTTAAAAGGTCAAAACTGACTACTGAATTTCGTGACGGTTTTTGTGTTCCTAACACCAAGATTGACACCAGAATCAAACAGTTCTGGGTCAAAAAGAACGAGATCAAATGCAATATGATCTATTCATTTGTAAAATCCCACTCTTGGAGCTTGGAACTTCAATAGTGGATGCTCTAAACATATGACCGGCTCAGAAGTTTTCTCAAATATTGTCAAGTTTCAAGGAGGAAAGGTGAAGTATGGTGGAGGTTCAAATGACTAAATCATTGGCCAAGGAACTCTTCATATTCATGGGATTGCAAAGCTTGAAAATGTATTGCTTGTTGAAGGTTTAACTGCGAACTTGATAAGTATTAGCCAACTCTGTGATGGTAGGTTCAATGTCAAGTTCACTCATGAAAAGTGCAAAGTTTATGACGAGAGCAATGCATGTATTCTTACAGGTCAGAGGACTTCGGACAATTGCTACTAAATCAACGGTGATGTATTCTACAAACTATCTCAACTAAGTGGTGTCGAGGTGTGGCATCAAAAGCTCGGGCATGTCAATTACAAGATGTTGGAGAGACTGTCCAAGAAGGAAGATGTGAGTGGACTACTGAAGCTCAATACTAAAAATCATTTCAGTTTGCGAGGCATGTCAGAAAGGGAAGCAGGTCAGGGTGCCACATCCAAATGTGCAGAGTCTCACTACATCAAACTGATTCGAACTTTTTCATATGGATCTTATGGGTCAACTTGAATTAGAAAGACTTGGTGATAAGAGGTATGTACTTGTGATTCTAGATGATTTCTCTCAGTTTACATGGGTAGAATTTTTAAAAGAAAAATCAGAGGCTTTCGAAGCGTTTAAAAATTTTGCAAAGAAATTGAGTGTTTGTAAAATAAGGTCAGGCCATGGGAATGAGTTTGAGAATATGTCTTTTCCAAATTATTGTTCCAAAGTTGGTTTAACTGATTCGTACATTTTTGTCACACTTTTGTACATATTTTGAGTCATGTTTTAGTCTTTCTACCATCTTCTTAGGTCAAGAATAAGTTATTTTGCATTATTTACCCTTTTGCTTAGCTTTTTGACTTTTTATTCTATAATTGGCCATTTTGAGCCATTTTTCTTGTTTTTCTCTTCAACCAAATCATTTGACAAAACTCGGTAGATAAAGACCAGGAATCAGCGCTCGAAGTAGCCAAAAGAACAATTATCCGACCAGATAAGACCAACAACCGATCGGATTGACTTTCAAGACACGCACCGATCGGATAAGACCTACGTTCGACCGGTCAAGAGGACAAAGATTTTTATCCGACCGGACCAATGACCAATCCGATCGGATTTGAATGTTACAAATGCAGATTTTCGGGATTCTTCTGTTACGAAATGGTTTTTGAGCCTTTAAAACTCAGAAATCTGCAGAGAACACTCATCTTTTCACCCAAAAGACTGGATCATATACATTGGAAGAGAGAATTGACAACTTTCTCAACCTTTGCCATATAGCCCTTACGGAAATAATAATTAAAAGTTCGATCGGTTTGGATAATCGTTGGAGACGGAGGTTCGTGACAAGATTCCCGGATTCAGCGAGGTTCATTTCATTCTCAGGAGTAGTAAGGAATTGGCAAGATTCACCGTAGTATCGTGATTGAGAAATCTCATGATTTAGTAATCTCTAAACATTATCTCGTTAATTTAGTAAGTTCATGTTAGATAGTGATTTCGTGTTATTGTGTTGGATATTTCATGTGGATCATTTGTGATTGAATATCTATGAACGATTGTTGAAGTATGGTTTTATGATCATTGGTGACTCGTATTATTCGGATTTGAATAATTGGTTTGGTTTATTTTATTTTGGAATTACGCTTGGAACATGTTTTCGTGAATGCATATCAAATGTTTGATTGAATATCTGAATGATATTTGGTGGAACGGTATTTGGAATAAGTTATAATAATCATTGTTGAGTTTGTTCATCGATTAAACTACTCTTGCTAAGAGGTTGACGCCCTCGGAGCAAGATAGGTCATCGCGTTTTTTTTAAATTAAGTACTTTGGTGATTTCGAAACAAAAACCTATTTGATCGCGTGTCTAGTATTATAATTTTTGTTTTAATACACATCGTTGCCTCCGTATTTCCGCTCCCAAAGATATCGACCCGAGTTTAACTTACAGGTCTACAAGTGACCCCGTTCTCTTGCGGGCAAGCTAAACCCTTTCAAACATAGACGCGCACTTGTTTAACTTGGATTTTTAAATTTGAAAAGAGGAACACAAAAAGCTCGACATCAAAATTTGGCGCCCATTACAAAAAAACGCGCTTATGCTGACGGCCAAATCCGCCAGGATATGGAATACTGACAGCTTTCTGACAGATAATGGCCGCCAGCATTATTGTGGTCAGGATTGCAGCATCCTGATGGGAAAATATCCCCGCTAGGAATGCTGGCGGATTCCTTGACAGCCAAACCCGCCAGGATATGACCGCCTGTATTCCTGGCGGGTCTTCTCGCCAGGAATATCGGATGCTATCCTGGCGGGTTTGGCCGTCAGCATTACTAGCGGTTCTGTCTGCCATGAATTTTAGATAATCCAAAATAAACTATCCACTAATTAAAAAGCAAAATAAATCATCCAATAACTAAAAATCAATTCATCCATCGAATGTATAAAAAAATCCTAAATTATCCATCCATATCTAATTATGACCACCATCCGGATCAGGGGAGGCTGACGAGACATGGCCCGAGCAACAGCTTCCTCAATCTGCTGAAGGAGCGTCAACTGGAAACGCTCTTGCTTCTCACGGATCCGCTGAATCTCCAGCGCCTGCTCCTCGCGGATCCGCTGAAGCTGCTCCTGCTGGGACTGCACCTGCGTTTGCAGCTGACGAACATCGGCGATGGAGGTGGAAGAAGTACTGCATCTCTTTTGTGTCTTTCCGAAGCATCCAAGGCCATAGCGTCGACCCTTCCTATTCCCGAAAACCTATAGGTAGGCCTCGTTCGGGTCTACCTGAGGGCTGCTATCATCAAACGACGCAGCACGCATCTCTTCCAAAGCCCTCTCATAGTCTTCCTGATATGAAAATCTTCAGCTATTATTACTAAACAACTTTTATCAGATTTTATAATAAGTCATATATATATATATATATATATATATATATATATATATATATATATATATATATATATATATATATATATATGTAATATATAAAACTTACTGCTATCCTCTGGGCTTTAGGATCCGTAAATGTGCCATCGGGATTTCAATGATACCTCAGCAGAAGCTCGTAGTTACTGGGCTGTGTACCCGTCTGCGCAGCCTGTATATAAAGATACATTTACAATATTTAATATAATATTCCGTGAGTGCAAATTGTAAAAAACTATCTACACCGGCCACGAACGCCGAATTTAGGAATCCGGCAATATTCCTTTTGTACATCCAACTACGATCATCAGCCATCCTAAGATTTTTGAGTGTTATTCGTGATTCTAGAATTAAAGAAGGTGGCGAAACTTCGGCAGCACTACGAGAAGAATGAGTAGTTCGAGTTATAATTGGTAAGGCTTCTATCCCATTCAAGAACGTGACATATAGTAGTATGTATTATCTTAAAATATACATTTTTCTTAGATTCAAAATTTCGGCAGCATCTCCCCTCAGTTCTCGTAGTACACGTATATTTCAATGCAGCCGAGAATAATTAGAGAGATGCAGAAACCAAAATTTCAAAAATAAAAAAAAATATACACATAAGATAACCATACTACAAGTCACATTCATAAACTGTCCAAAAACGGGACAATTCGAAATTTAGTATCAAACTCTATATTTAATACTAAATCTCAAACGGGTCTAAGGAATATTGGAATAATTCAAAACTTAGTTTCAAATTTTTTTTATATGATATTAATTCTCAAACAAGTGATCTATATGAATTGTGTCACTTCGCCAAAATTCCAAATAAGCAATTACCACCATCACATTTTTGAAAAATATTTTGAAAACTTAAATAAAATCACGTGAACCCTATCACATTTTTTTAAAAAAAAATTGAAAACCCGCTATTGTAGGGACAACATCTCTCGGCCGGCGCCGTAACCTACGTCAACATCCGACGGTATACAACCAACAAAACCAATGACAATAATATATATAAACAAAATTAAACCCCGGCCGATCACCACGGCCTCCCATGCATGTAAAATATACAAATTTTTTTAAATCCCGGTCGATCACCACGACCTCCCATGCATGTAAAATATACAAATTTCTTTAAATCCCGGCCGATCACCACGACCTCCCATGCATGAACAATATATATATACAATATAATGGGTGCATACGTATATCACAATATAATTTACCCCTAAAGTTTATCTAAATTTAAAAACAGACCCTAACATTCTAAGTTAATACAATGAAACCCTATTTTCCTAATTATTTACTACTATCTAATTATATACTTTGTGTACGTGTTTTTCTAAAAATTTACCAATTTAACCCTAATTTCAAAATTATTTACGATTAGACCTCTAATTTGAAATCAAATTTTTATTTCAAAATTTAACTCTATTTGAAACCTAATTATTTTAACTAGAAAATAAAAACAGAATTTTAAATAAATTTTTATTTAATATAAAATTATTTTAAAAACTATAAATTTATTTTCAAATTAAAAAAAAATAATAAATTAACTACAATTTATATTAAAATTATTTCAATCCCAAACATAATTAAAAAAAAACAGATTTTTATTTAAAAAATAAAAAAATAGAACAGACTTTTTTTTAAAAAAAGGTTTTAATTTAAAAAGAAATAAGTTTTTATTTAAATTTTTTTTTATAAAATGATAAATATATACTAAATTAAACCTAAATTATATAATCATTCTTAAATTAAATCCTAATTATATAATCAACCCCTAATTAATGAATAATTAAGTAATTAACCCCTAATTTAATTATAATTAGGTAATCCAACCCTATTTGAATTATAATTACATAATTAACCCCTACTTTATGTAATAACCTCTAATTGAATCATAATAATATAGTTAATCCCTACTTTAATCCTAATTAGATAATTATCCTAACGAAATAATAATTACATACTTGATCATAATTATGCAATTAACCCATACTTTAATCCTAATTGACTCATAATTATATAATTAACCCTTAACTATGTGTAATTACATATTAACCCCTAATGTAATTATAATTATGTAATTAACCACTAATTTATTTTAATTTTACACAATAAACCCGAATTTCAAACCATAGTCCCTAAATAAATACTAAACCATAACCTTGAACACTAATTATCTACTAATTATGTAATAAGTTAACAATACACAAAAAATATACAAAATTAAGTGAAAAACTAACAAAAAATAGAACTGGTGGTGGTGGGTGGTGGAGGCGGCGAGTGGAGGAGGCGGCGGGTGGTGGAGGCAACAGGTAGTGGTGGAGGCGGCGGGTGGTGGAGGCGGCGGATGTGCGACTGGGATTCTTGGCTGCGACGATGGCGGGCACCTTCGGGAGGCGACGGTCGGCGATGAGGACGGGAAGCCCCGGCGATGGCAGCTGCGAGGCGGCGGCAATGGGCGGCGACCAGTAGGCAAGGGGTTGGGCTGAGGCGGGATGGAAGCTGCGAGGGCGGGATTGGCAGCCCGACAATTTTTTTATCTTGGCATTTTTGACAGAATAAGGTGGGGAAGGAGGGGGGGCTCATTTTTAGGGTTAAAATCCTAACGGGCAGGGCCGTCAGGATTATACTTATACACTGACGGGCAAGGCCGTCAGCGTATATATTTTTATTTTTTTAATTAAAGATTATACGTTGACGGGTTTGGTCGTCAGCATTTTTTTTTTTAATCAAAAAATATATCCTGACGGGCATGCCCGTCAGGATAGTTACACGGGATAAATTCCCGCTCTAACCCTGAGGGGATGCTGACGGGGATAAACCCGCCAGCAAGGTTTTACGCCAGAAAGTCCGCCAGCATTTCTGGCGGCCTTTTGGCCGCTAGTATTACCGGGTTTTTTTGTAGTGGCCATTGCCGGGGAGTGGCAAAGGTGTTAACGAAGTTTATTAGTGTTAAATTTATATTTGTTACATTTGTGTTAGTCATTGGTTTACCACTCGATGCGTTGAGTTTATTTGTTGTCCATGCAAGGTCGTAGAGGCCTAAGAGGTGAACTTACACTATTCATAGACAATATCGAATGAGTAGGAAGACCAAGATGACTCTTTCCTTCCCCCAACGGGAACCAATCTGAAGTAACTCAAGCCATCATGGCAAACAATCCACTTAATGGCGGTCGAGGAACCGGAGGGAGAGGAGAAAGAACAAATGGTCAAGGGAGAGGGCAAGAAAACCGCGACACTCCTCACGCTCAACCATATGGCGTGCTACCCAAGAATGACATGCAAAATCAAGATCAACAAAATGAAATCCAAAATGATGATGCACGAGCATTTGCTCAAATTGAAAATCAAGAGCATGATCGTGATGAAGAACCAAGAGGACACGAGGTCCTTGAAAATGTTAATCCACCGGCGCACAATAGGGTACCACAACCATATGACAACTGCCGAGTGATGTGGCCGGAACAACCAGTCGATCGAACGCCATAACATTACCAAAACCAAGAAGAAGCCCGAGTTTTCAACGCATGGGCAAACCAGAGATTCAAAGACAAATATGTTGGAAATGAAGGGCCCCAGCCCCGGAATAACCAACAAAATCACTTTGAATTCGAGAACCGAGCACGAGGACCAAATCATCCAAGAAGGGCAACGATATCTAAACGAACGCCGACAGGGAGACCTTGTATGCCCGACCATTGGACCATATAGTTCAGCCATTGTCTTAAGCCCCATAGCACGAGACTATGAATTGAAGTCTAACATTGTCAACCAATTACCAACGTTCTATGGTATGGCGAACGAGGACCCGCTAAACTTTATTCGAGAATTTTACGCGGCGGTGTCCGGAATTCCAGCATTTGGCTTGAATGAGAATCGACTAAGGATGAGATGTTTTCTGAGTAGCCTGAAGGACAAGGCCAAATAGTGGTTGTTGTCATTGCAACCCAATTCTTTGACTAATTGGGATATGGTGTTCAAGAAGTTCGTGGGCAGATTTTATTCAGCTCAAACGATAGCCAAACTAAGAAGAGAAATCACCAGTTTCGAGCAAATGGATAGAGAATCATTCCACGAGGCGTGAGAATGATACAAAGGACTCCTACATGTGTGCTCGCACCACAATATAGTCCCGAAACGGTCAACAACTATTTCCACGAAGGATTGTTTCCTAACTTCAAGCAACAAGTTGAGAACAAGGCCGGCGACTTCGGGGACTTTACCGCGATGGAGGCATGGGATTTGCTCAAGCTTTTGGGTGAAAAATCAAGGCAAACAAGTTCGAGACCGAGGTAAATTAGAGTAAACGAAGTATAGGTATCTAAAGAGGAGAGTAGCAAACATGAGGAGCTTACGAAACAAGTTGCAATGTTGGCAGGGATGATGAAACGTGAGAAGAAAACAATGAAATCATCGCATGAAACGTGTGGAATTTGTGGATCATTTGGACATGGAGACAACGCATGCAACTCAATATTTGACGAAGACGAGGACGAAGAGGTGAACGCCGTGCAAGAATTCCAATCCAACAACAAGTTTGGTCAAAAGTTCACTAAAACCTTCAACTCGTACCATTCGACTATCCGAGACCACCCGAACCTCAGGTACGGGCCGGAAATTCCAAGTTACACACCACCGCCCAAGCAAATGGATCCTCAGTATTTGCCACCACCACCACCACCAAACAAGAGTCAAGGAGGACCGAGCAATTACAACTCCTATCAAAACAAGGGGCAAGGTGGTTATCAACAACGTTTTCCGCAAAAGCAAGGTGGTTATCAACAACAACAACCATATCAAGCTCAACCACAACAACAACAAGCTTCACCTTCTAAGATTCCGAAGAAGAATTACGACTTTGGAGGCAAAGTCAAGAGACGGAAACACTACACAATCGGGAAGAAACCCTTCGAACAATAGAGTAGAATAATCGAACAAAGAAACAAATGGATAGATTGGAGATGATGATAGGGAAACTTTTCGCATCCGTGGCAAAACCTGGAGCCGACCCGACGAAACTCCCCAATCAACTCGAGCAATCAATGGCAGTACATGTACTTCGAGGAGGTAATAAAGTCAATAATGGAATCGGAGAGACGGAGGGAAAGAATCAAGATGATGAACGTATTTTGAAAGAATAAACATCTAAGGAATTCGACCGAATGGGCCAAAAATCCAATCGGAATGACGGGCAGAAAGTTTTATCCGATCGGACGGAGCAAATTTCCGATTGGATTAGTGGACAGAGAATTTTATGTGACCGAACTATGGAAAAATTCGACCGGTCTGGGAACCATAAAGTTTTGTCCGACCAAACAAAGCATAATGCCGGTCGGACAGGGGAACAAGAAATGTTATCCGATCGGATAGGAGAAGGTATCCGGTCGGAAGAAACTGATACACAGGAGAATTTAAGCGTTCTAAAATAGAAATGAGTCATCCGAGACTCTGTACCATTTCTAAACTGACTCAGGCCAGCGAAAGAGAGCAAGAAATTCACGGAGTTCTACAACATGTTTAAGAACGTGAATGTGAACTTACGATTGTTTGGTGTGATCAAGGCAATGCCGGGATACGTGAAAGTCTTCAAGAAACTAGCATCTAAGGAAAGGAAACTAGAGGGTAACGAAAGAATAGTATTATCAAAAGAAGTACGTGTAATCTCCCTTCAACCATTAACACCTAAAGTGGGCGATCCTGGGAGTTTCTGCATCACAATAACTCTTGGGGATGGGCAAAAAGCTAGAGGAATGCTCGATTTAGGGGTAAGGATCAACTTGATGCCCTACGCCCTTTACAAACAGTTCAACCTTGGGGAGATGAAACCAACAAGTTTAAGACTTCAATTATCCAATCGATCAGTGCAACATCCTTTGGGAGTATTCGAAGACGTTTTAGTAGAAATCGGCACCTTAGTCATCCCCGTGGACTTTGTGATATTAGATGTCGGAGAAATTGCAAAATCGAGCAAGGAGCACACAATTCTTCTTGTTAGACCTTTCATGGCAACATCACACACCTTGATGGACGTGGGCCGAGGAAAGATGACACTTTCAGTGTTTGGCGAATCGGTTATGTTCTCACTTAGAGACATTCAAAGCGTTCCTTCACATTCAATGGAACCCAATTGATCTTATCTCGATTCAGTGGATCAATGTGTGAAAGAACTATTCGGTATCATACCTTTCGAGGAATGGAATTTCGCGGATGACGGTTTTAACACGAAGGGGGTAGTCGACCTATTTGAGATCGAAGAGGAGCACGTGAGCGAAACATCTATTCAACCCGTGTTAGAACCCAAAATGGAGTTGAATCCACTTTCAAGCCACCTCAAGTATGATTTTTCTCGAAGCCAACGAGAGAAAACACGTGACAATTTTCACAGACCTAGCCGAGCATTAAGACAAAGAATTGATCGAGGTACTTAAAAAGTACAAACAAGCCATATGTTGGAGCATCGAAGATATTAGAGGGATAAGTCCGGTGACGTGCATGCATTGGATTGAGTTAGAAGAAGGATCCAAACCAATAAGGGATGGACAAAGACGCTTGAACCCGACACTTCAAGAGATAGTCAAAAGGGAAATCTTCAAACTCATTGAAGAAGGAATTATCTACCCTGTGTCCGATAGCGAGTGGGTTAGCCCCGTGCACGTCGTCCCAAAGAAAGGAGGCATAATGATTGTAGAAAATGAGAAGGGAGAGTTTGTTCCAATGCGCTTAACCACCGGGTGGCGCATGTGCATTTATTACCGAAAACTCAATGCAGCAACAAGAAAGGATCACTTTACACTTCCATTCATGGATCAAATGCTCGATAAACTGGCAGGGCACGAATATTATTGATTTTTGGATGGCCTTCCAGGTTATTATCAAATATCTATAGCTCCGGAAGATCAAAAGAAGACTACATTCACGTGTCCTTTTAGAACATATGCTTGCCGGAGGATGCCATTCGGGTTATGCAATGCACCGTCAACATTCCAGCGATGCATGTTATCCATATTATCGGTGTTTCGTAAAAGATTTTTCTAAAATTTGTCGCCTGTTGTGTAAATTGTTAAATAAAGATGTGCCTTTTGAGTTTGATGATAAATGTCTTGATGCTTTTGAATTATTGAAGGAAAAACTCACACAGGCACTGGTTGTAGTTGCACCCGATTGGTCACTACGATTTGAGATTATGTGTGACGCGTCTAACGATGCGGTAGGGGCTGTTTTGGGTCAACGAGTCGATAAATTGCTATGGGTAATATATTATGCTAGTCTCATGCTAAATAGTGCACAACGTAATTACACTACCACCGAACGTGAATTATTTGCCATAATATTTCCATTAGAAAAATCTCGTTCTTATATAGTTGGTTCTAAAGTAATTGTGCACACCGATCATGCGGCCTTGCGCCACTTATTTGTTAAAGTCCAAAGTAAACCTAGGTTGATTCGTTGGGTTCTCCTTTTGAAAGAGTTTGACATTGAAATCAAGGATAGAAAGGATGTGAAAATGTGGTTGCCGATCATTTATCTCGCATGTTCGTAGATAATGAGTCTAGTAAACTTGATTTTGTTGATGACATTTTTCCATATGAGGATGCTAACATTGTTGAAAACATTAGCGAGCCTTGGTATGCTTATTTAGTCAATTAACTTGCGTGTAATATTATCCCTAACCACCTTTCTACACAAGAAAGAAAGAGATTCTTGTCTAAATACATAATTTTATTTTGGGACGATCCATACCTATATAAACGTTGCAAGGACAGACTCTATCGAAGGTGTGTACCGGACGAAGAAAAGAGCGACGTGTTGAGGTTTTGTCATGACGAGGGAGGACATTTTGAGAGTCAAAAGATAGAATTCAAAGTCCTCCAATCCGGTTTATATTGGCCCTCACTATTCGCCGACGCACACCATTGCTGCAAGACATGCGATAATTGTCAAAGGTCGGGCTCGATAGGAAAGAGGAATGAGATGTCATTGGTTCTGAATCAAGTGATCAAAATCTTCGATGTATGGGGCATATATTTCATGGGAACATTTCCGAAGAGTGGACAGTATGAGTACATCCTAGTTGGAGTTGATTATGTCTCGAAATGGGTGGAAGCAATACCAACCCGGAAGGCTAACTCCAAAATCGCTCTCAAGTTCTTACACGAGAACATTTTCAGCCGTTTTAGAGTGCCAAGAGCGATAGTAAGTGACGGAGGGAGCCATTTCTGTAACCATGCTTTCGAGCGGTTGATGACCAAATACGGGGTGCGACACAAAGTAGCAACCCTTACCATCCACAAGCGTCGGGACAAGTGGAAACAAGCAATCGACAAATCAAGGGAATTTTGGAGAAGACAGTGAAGCAAAACCATAGAGATTGGGCGATGAAATTGGTTTATGCATTATGGGCGTATCGAATGGCCCACAAAATGGTTTTGGGCATGATTCCTTTTCGTATAGTTTATGGAAAGGCTTGTCATCTCCCAGTTGAGTTAGCACACAAGGAAGAATGGGGAATACGAAAGCTTAATATGGATGTGAACGAGGCCGGCGAATTTCGAAAGTTTGGGTTGAGCGAGCTTGAGGAACTAAGAAATGATTCCTGTGAGATGGCGTGGGCAAGCAAACAAAACATGAAAGACATGCACGGCAAAAAGCTTGTTCCAAAAGAACTAGAGGTAGGGAAACTAGCCTTAATATTTAACTCACGTTTTAAATTGTTTCCAAGAAAACTCAAGTCGAAATGGAGTGGGCTATATTTGATCACTAGTATCAACAAATTTGGGGCCGTCACTTTATACGACAAGAAAAGCAACTCCACGTTCCAGGTCAATGGTCATAGGGAGAAATCATACCATGGGGGACCCATTCCTAGAACTGATCATGAGGTTATGCTACTTGACGATCCACCTTAAGACTCTTGAACCAAAGCGAGGTAACATCTAGCAAAGGACATTAAAAGTTTCACTTCTTGGGAGTTATCCCAAGTATTTTTATGTATTTCATTTTCGTACATATTTTTCATATTGGTGGTTGTTATTTATGCTTTAAGATGTTTAGAAAGATTGAAATCAAACTTCAGCACAAAACATCCGATCGTATTGATTAAGGAAACCGTTCAGATCAAATTTCTGGACTACCATCAGACCGGACAACAGGGATGACCGATCAGACAGGGTGAACACATAGCATCCGGTCGAACGAAACACTATCCGATCGGATATCGCGGCGAAATCAGTTGATTCTGAACGCGGATTTGATAAGTGAATTACGCAAGGTAAGCCTAATTTGATGAGGATCATGGAAAATATTAGCTAATTTTTGAATTTTGATTTTTGGTACTCAAGGAAAAAATTAGGAATGTCTTGATTTTCAAAGATCCATAGACTCCCTTCTCCTAAGCCTCTTACCCCTATAAAAACCCATCATAAGAGTCCTTATTCTTCACAACTGTCTTCTTCTTTACAAATCCATGGTGTTTGAATATTCATTGAGAGCCATGAGCAAAAACCCAACTCCCGTTAACTTTGGGTACGGATGGGTAACTAGAAAAAAGTATGAGGATATGATGGAGAGATTTGAAACAAAATTGGAGGAGCAGCGGGAGACAATGAACGAGCTAAAGGCCGACATCTCCAACTACCTCTACGAGGATATTATGCTTACTGAGGACATAGCCATGCTCCATAAGTACTTATCCAAAGTGGACGACGAGATCATCAAGCTGAAGGCTAAAATTGATAATATGGAGGAGGAGATGAAGAACCTCGAAGACTTAGCCTATGGACCTAACCCCCCTGATAGCCCGAATAGCATTATAGGATCTTAGTCCTTTGTTTACCATAAGTTTATGCAATTATGTTCAATATTTGGCTTGTTTGGTTGAATTCTTAGCTTTAATAAGAGCAATTATGCTCAATTATTGATTAAATAAAGATTTGTGCTTGAATTATTTATTGTTATCTAACGAATTTTTCGTGAGTGTTGCAAGGACAAATCGATATACATTATTAAAATACAAAAAAATATATATATACATAAAAAAAACTATACACAAAAAAACAAAAAATAATAAAAAAATAAGAAAAATAAAAATAAATTTTTACGACGAACAGTACCATCCGACCGGATGGAGAGCTAAACCGATCGGAAAAAAGGTTACTGGAGAACCATCCGACCGAACAAAAGCACTATCCGATCGGACCAAACACATTGGACTCACATTCGATCGGACATGACCATCATCCGATCGGACGACAGCGCAGAATTTATATAAGTTAGTTTCTTAAACTTAAAAATTTCACAATTCAATTAATTTCTCTCCTATTTTTACAGAGCAACAGAGCAAAACCATTCTCAAGGCAATCCTAATCCCGTATTCTTGCAAACAAACATATACGATCGGAGAACTACATTCAGGCAATTCCATCCGTTCGGACGAAAAAGAGCAAGCCTAATTTGTTCCTTCAAACTTCAAGAACACGAATATGAGATTCGAGAGGTAAAACGGCTTGAACTCAAACTCTTTAACTGCTTGGGAATTGATTTGTAGGGATTCTTGAAAAGGGAGTGATTGTTGGGAGAGATTGGAGTTGATTTTTGGTGAAAGTTGTTGCACGGAAGGTGTTCGATGAGAGTCCCGAGAGAGTTTTTTGTGCTACAATTTTCGAAAGCTTATCGAAATGGCTTCCAGTCCGCGAATGAGAAAAGGCAACAACTCAGGGAGAAGACGGGTAAAGAACCGAGCAACGCCGGGGGAGGCATGTCTCCTTTCAACTTGATCGATGAAAGGGAGGTGACGTTGTTTAAATCCTTGATCGTAAGGGGCATTTACGCTCCTCATCACATATATGTTGATTTTTGGAACCGAAAAATCTCATTGGGCGACAGAACAACAGAAAAGTTCATGGCGGGCATTAGGTCCCTAAACTTGGAGAAATGGGCGGACGTTTAGCAACCCGACCACCGACTTCTTATGTTGGAATTCTTCAAAACTTATAGGCTGGTTGCCGATGGCTCTTTTGGTTGCCGAATCCGCAACCAAACATTCCATACCTCTAAAAGAGACCTCGACGACATCTTCGGAATAAACAGAGATAAACCGGGGGATGAGTCATTTCAACACGATGATTAAGACAAGAAAGTTTGGTGGGAGAAACTTACGGGTGCACCACCGGAGCCCGGATGCCATTTTAATTCCTCATCGTTGCGATCAAATGCGATGTACTTGACATACAAATTATTTCAGCAAGTGTTTTTGGGAAAAGAGGACATGACAAGGATCTCATTGTCCGAGTTGTGAGAATTGTGGATCGTGCACTACCGGGGTGACGCAAAATTGTATCCACTTTTGACCGGGCGATAGAGAACGTTCAATGAATGAACGATAAGAACACGGCAAAGCTCACCTTGGACACGTTCGTCACCGAGCTCGCACGATACCATGGTGCCGACCCTTACGACGACGATTTTGTATATCCAAAAGTGTCAATGCTAGTTGAAAGTACAACTTTCAACGGTCAGAACATATCCATCCCAACCTTCATGATGGGCACGGAGAAGACAAGGGCCGAAGCAGTTGAAGACACTATCGACGATGAAGATGACGATGATGATGATGACGAGAATGAAGAAGAGAATGAGGAAGATGACGAGGAGGACGAGGATGATGGAAACATGGGTTTCCAAAGTTACGAGCATGATAACTACAGGGGAAGCTCGTATGGACAAGGGTCGGGTGATCACTATTTTTACTTGGAAGCGCGATGGAGGCAGCAGCAGGATTTCCAAGCGAGCATGATAGATCAAATGACGCAAATGAGTCTCAATGAGGAATAATAGGCTCGGAACGCTTGCTAGGATGCGTAAGAGGCAAGAGAGGAATCAAGGAAGTTTTAAGGTTCCTTGGAGAGATTGGACGCCAACATGACACAAACGAACCAATATCTTGCCTGGTTGAACGACAACGTCCAAGCCAACCACGGATACCTCATCTCCATTGATGAACAATTGACGAGGATCGAGCATCGCTACTCACCACCACCTCCGGACGACATGGACCAATAAGCGGGCCCGTGCCCCGATTTGTATAATTTTTACCCAAACTTTTATTTATTTTAATTTTTAATTTATGTTGGGTACGTGAGTGTCTGTATTTAAATAATTGATTTGAATTTTTGCATATTTGAACTTTCCCAACCCCATTATTATTTATTTTGGTCAGCAACCAGGAGTTTGCTAATTTCTTTTTGAAGGGGGGGTTAAATCGGTCATTTTTCAACCGAAACCGTTATCATCCGATCGGGAGAGAGGAATATACGACTGGATAAAACACACTGTCTGTTGTCTGATCGGACAACAACATTCTCCGGTCGGACATTTCAATTACATATCATTCGGTCGGATGGGTGATATATCCGACCGGATGGATCTGTTTGCATGCATAATTCAAATCGTTACATTTTATTTTTGTCATTTCATTTAGTAACTTCATATGAATTAACCAACTACTTATTTCAACCTTTGTCAAAATCATTCCCATGCTTAGCATGCGTTTCGAGATCATGTATAGTGTGATCTATCGTTAGAGTATTTTGAGCTTGTTTAGTGCAAAACTTTCAAAACCTACTTATATATATACTCTTAAAGCAACACTTAGTCGTTAGCAATTTTGAGAAGCTTTCAAAACTCGATCACCTTGCTTTCAAAGTTTGAATAAAACCCATGTGAGAAGCCTTGTGTGATTACCAACATTACATGTTGTGATTCGATAAGTGTATTGAGAAGTCTCTAAGTCACATGTGTACATTTGATTTTGAAAATGACGATAGACACATATAAAACCTGACTCCAGCTATATTAAAAAATAAAAACAACTATAAACCCCTAATGGGCCCCTTTGAGCCTGTATCCTGTCTCTTGATAGCCATGAGTATCATTATAACTCTTATTTATTCTAAATTTGTAAGACGAGAGTTTATTTATTATTGGACTATTGAAATTGACGATTGCAGTGTGGGAACAAAGAAAAGTGTGTGCAAAGAAATTAAGGGTGCTTAAGTTCTTTAAAAGCATCTAGTTGTTAAAAATGATGCCTATGAATAAAGGCAAGTATTTGGATTTGAGGGTTAGAAATAACCTTAATTACAAAAGGCTAAGAATAGTATTGTATGGTTACTTTGGGAGGAGTGGGGAGCAAACTGCTCTATGCTTAAAAGTAATCGATTGAGTGAGTTATAGATTGCGTTTGTTCTCAAGTTAGCCACACATCTTTATATATGACATACCTTATCAAAGAGCCCACATTACAACCCTAAAAAGTCCTAATCTGATTCCCGACCGAATGTGCACATATATGCGATGTACGAGTCTTTGATTTTCACGAGTCGTTGAATGCATATTTATGATTGAGCCGAGCGTATACACGTACCTATTGAAAAACACGATCGAATGAGTGCACTATCATATACTTTTCCCTTTTTGAGAAGATGCGTTCTTTTAATATCAAGGTGAAAATGTAACAAGAGCTTAGCTTAAGAGTTTTCAAAAAAAGTGTTTATATTTGAAAAACTAAGTTATATGCACAACATGACTCGTTGATCTAACCACTTTCACTCTTTCTTGATTTTGATTCTTTCGTTTGTTCGAGGACGAACAAACCAATAAAGCACGGGGTGGTTGATTCTTACATTTTTGTTACACTTTTGTACATATTTTGAGTCATGTTTTAGTCTTTTTACCTTCTTCTTAGGTCAAGAATAAGCTATTATGCATGATTTTGCATTATTTAGCCTTTTGCTTAGCTTTTTGACTTTTTATTCAATAATTGGCCATTTTGAGCCATTTTTCTTGTTTTTCTCTTTCAGTCGAATCATTTGACAAAACCCGGGAGATGAAGACAAAGAATCAGCGCTCGAAGTAGCCAAAAGAACAATTATCCGACCGGATAAGACCAACAACTAATCGGATTGACTTTCAAGACACGCACCGATCGGATAAGACCTACGTCCGACCGATCAAGAGGACAGAGATTTTTATCCGATCAGACCAATGACTAATCCGATGGATTCAAACTTTACAAATTCAGATTCTTGGGATTCTTCAGTTACGAAATGGTTTTTGAGCCTTTAAAACTCAAGAATCTGCAGAGAACACTCATCCTTTCACCCATAAGACTGGATCATATACATTGGAAGAGAGAATTGACAACTTTCTCAACATTTGCCCTATAGCCCTTACGACAATAATAATTAGAAGTTCGATCGGTTCGGATAATCATTGGAGATGGAGGTTCGTGACAAGCTTCCCGGATTCAGCGAGGTTCATTTCATTCCCAGGAGTAGTAAGGATTTGGCAAGATTCATCGTAGTATCGTGAATGAGAAATCTCACGATTTAGTAATCTCTAAACTTTATCTCGTTAATTTAGTAAGTTCATGTTAGATAGTGATTTCGTGTTATTGTGTATGATATTTCATATGTATTGTTTGTGATTGAATATCTATGAACGATTGATGAAGTTTGGTTTTATGATTATTGGTGACTTTTATTATTCGGATTTGAATAATTGGTTTGGTTTATCTTATTTTGGAATTATGTTTGGAACATATTTCGTGAATGCTTATCAACTGTTCGATTGAATATCTGAATGAGATATGGTGGAACGGTCTTTAGAATAAGTTATAATAATCGTTGTTGAGTTTTTTCATCGATTAAACTACTCTTCCGAAGAGGTTGACGCCCTCGGAGCAAGATAGGTCATCGCGTTTTTTTTAAATTAAGTACTTTGGTGATTTTCGAAATAAAAACCTATTTGATCGCGTGTTTGGTATTAGAATTTGTGTTTTAATAAACATTGTTGACTCCGTATATTTCCCCTCCTTGAGAGATCGACCCAAGTTTAACTTACCGGTCTAGAAGTACCCCGTTCTCTTGCGGGCGATCTAAACACTTTCAAACGTAGATACGCACTTGTTTAACTTGGGTTTTTAATTTTGAAAAGAGGAACACAAAAAGCTCGAAATCATTAACCCATGAATTTTCTTCACCCATCACCCCCCAACAAAATGGGATAGTCGAACGTAAAAATAGTTCTTTTGCAGAAATGACTAGGACTATGCTTGTTTCAAATGGGATTGAAAAACATTTTTGGGGGGAAGAAATGAATACTTCATGCCACATAATTAATAGGGTGTATTTTAGACTTGGGTCATGTGTTACTCCCTATGAATTGTTGATGGAAAAAAAAGCAAAATTTGAGTTATTTTCATGTTTTTCGGTGCATTTGTTATGTGCTAAATGATAAGAATCATCTTGCAAAACTTGACTCAAAGAGTGATAAATGTATTTTCATGGGATATTCTCGAAATAGTCATGAATATAGAGTGTATAATCTTAGAACGCGTTGCATGAATTAGTCAGTAAATGTCAAGTTTGATGATATGATTAGTGGTGTTAGACCTACTGAGGATAATGATTTGTTTTATGATTAGAATACTCAGGAAAATATTACGGTTGGCGTAGATGAAACTGCAGGTGTAGAAACTTGAGAGGTGGTGACGGTACTAGTGACTTGACACCAAACTTCACACCAACTCAGGCTGCTCAAGAACCCGATTCAAATTCAGATGAGAAAGATCCAGCTGGTTAGATTGACTTACATCAGAGGGATGTACCCACGAGAATTCAGAGGAACCATCCTATGGACCAAATCATTAGGTATCTCGATGAAAGAAGTACTAGAAAGTGACAAATAAACTTCAAAGAGATTGTAAGGTTTATTTGCTTGTCTACTAACTGTTCTCAAATTCGAGAATCTTTGTTTCTTTCCAAAATAGAGTCAAAGCGTGTAGAGGATGCCCTTAAAGATGAATTATGGATAAAGGCCATGCAAGAAGAGTTGGACCAATTCGCTAGGAATGATTTATGGGACTTAGTTCCTCGTCCAGAAAGTTCACATGTTACGGGTACAAAGTGGATCTTCAAGAATAAAATAAATGAGGATGGTAATATTGTGAGAAACAAGACACGACTGGTTGCACAAGGATACACTCAAATTGAGGGTATTGATTTTGATGAGACGTGATCGAAGATATCTTAACACTCTAGTTCTAGAAATCGTCTCCACAATAGTACGTAGTCGATTGTAGAGTGGTAAGTTATTTCCGAGTCGTGTCTCTTGAGGATAGATATTATTGGCAATCGGTGTTTTCACTCTCTTGTTAATCTCGATTACACTAATCTATTATAATAAATCATTAAGTCATTTGATTTGGTTTGAGTTTTTAATGCTAATACTTGAATTGAAATGAAAACTTGAAAACACTAATTAAAGTAAAGGCTAATGACTATTGAAGTTTGCTTGAAAGTAACTAAATTTTAATGAAATTAATTAAACCTAATTAGCAACCTTAAATAAATTAAAACTTCTAAACTAAGGAAAGCTTGTAAATTTTGAAAGTTGAAATGGAGGAAAAACCAAAGCTTGAAATTTAAAGGAGTCAAAGAGCATTAAATGTGAAGAAGTCAAATTGATTAAATAAAAAAGCCCCTTATGTCTTTAAAAGACCAAATGTATGTTTCGACAAAAGGGGTAAAAAGCTTCAAGATGAATGCTTCAATGGAGTTTTAGCCAAAAGGAGAATAACAAGCTAGGAAATGAAAATGAGGTTTTGAAATGCAATGAACATCAACATAAATTAAAACCTAATATCCACTACTTGAACAATAACAACCAATCATGAAAAAAACATACAATAGAAGAGAGAAGCATTACTACCAATTTTGCATTCCAAATAAAGCTCCAAGGTTTGCTACAATATTCAAAAGATATAAACCAACTTCAACACAACAAGAACCACAAATGAAGGAGGTATCACCCTCTCCAACACTTGCTAAGAACAACTAACAAAAACTAAACAAACCAAAAGTACTATAAGATTTATTAAGTAGGGTTTAAAAGTCAAAGGAATGGTAGAGGGGATTGAAGGAGATGGAATAAGTCCAAAATCCACCAAGGAAGGGATAAGGTTGTTGAGGGAAAGGCTAGGATATATATATAAAGACGGAGGGAAAAATCATCAAAACGGGTTAAAATTACAAAATTTCCTTTGTCAGAGTCGATCGACTGACTACCAGACGATTGACTAGCAGTCAATTAACTGAAACCCTGTCGATCGACCGCTTCATCCTCAAACGGCCTAGCTTCTGTCGAGCAGTCGATTTGGGTAGGTCCAGTCGATCGACTGGGTATGGTGATTTCTACATATTTGTATGTGTTTTTTGTGTGTTTTTGCATTGCGTTTTGTTTGTTTTTACGGGATTTAGGGTTATCTTCTTCTCTTTTTTCTTCCTTTTGATGTTTTTCATTTCGTATCTCGTTTAATGTTCTTTTACCTTATTTTATAAGTCTCATCTAATTTTGCTTTATTTTTGTATTTCAACTCGAAATGAAGAAGACAGGACGTACGACGTTCTGCCGATGCCTGTAGCCAGCGCCCGCATCGGTCGACGCTAGGTCGACGTTAAATCTCTGAAGAATCGACCTTTGCTCTGTTGGTTGACACACAAGTCGACAAAAGCTTGCAGTCACGTCGATCTGAGCTCGCGTCGATCGATGCAATGTCTGGTCGACGCGAGAACCCTGGAACGCCTCGACATCAAAGCTCGGCACGCATCGGTCGATGCTCCGACAGTTTTAGCGGTTATTATCGGGAAAATCTATATAAACCTATCCTTTTCTTCAGAAAAAGGGTGGCTGGACTTGGGGAAGGTTTGAACAACACAGAGTTCCCTCGGTTCTTGTCCCCTTTCAATCGCATGAAAGATTTGGGTTGAAGATCGCAAGTTCAAATCTTCGTTTCCTCGTTTGTTCTTCGTCTTTGTTTTACTTTTCAGTTCTTAAATGTAGTTTCTTAGATTTTAAATGTTAGATAGATTAGTTCATAGTTCTTATTTTAATTGCTAGTCCGAATGTCGTTACTTTTCTCGGTTAATTCGTAAGCTTTCACTTTCTCGCTTTTGCAAATTTGAATGATTTAATTGCTTTAGTAGTTTAGTTGTGATTTCTCGTGATATTAGTTGTTTAGATGCTTGGAAATTTTCATGCTTTAAATTGTTGAAATTCTGATTTTTAAAATGTTAATGTTTTTCGGCTAGAATTTATCAGTCTAGTGCCTAAAGTCATTTAGAACCATCTCTCGGGATGATTCGACGCTTAATCGACAAGTCAGGATTGACAACCCAGGCTCGTAGGTAAGGTTCTCGATGAAATTTCTGAGTGATCGTGGAGATGATTCTAGCGCATTAGAACCCTCGCTTTCTTAATCGTATTAAGGCTTTTGATTTTATTGCTCGCAGTTTAATCCATCGAATTAGATGTTAGAAACCTCAAACCAAAATGGATCGCGTGTTTAGTTTAGTCTTTTCTTTCATTTTCTCGTTCGTAAAACCAAACACCGGAATAACTTCCGATTAGTCTTCCCTGTGATTCGACTCGAGTCCAACTTACCACCTACAGCTACTCTGATTTCTTGCGGATGAGCTTTTTACTTTTAAATAAAAAGTAGGTGTAAAAAGTTCGATTCACATGGTTGCTTCCGACTCGGTTTTCTCATTTTCCGCTCCAGACGTCCGCCTATTGCCGTTCCTTATTCGCACTATGTTCCCTTGCTTGTCTGCATTTGTCCGTTCCATAGCGAGTCGAATGGAATGTCCTAAGCGTGTACGGATCCCGCTTGGTCATTCTACGCCCAAAAATATAAAAATGAGTGAAAAACTACTAAAATATATTAAAAATCGCGCAAATGCTACAAAAACCTAAAACTAAAAAAAATAGGCCCAATCGACTCCTAATAACCATAAATGCAAGCAATACACATGTAAATGTGACACAAAATTTAACAAAAACACGTACGAAAACGGGCAAATTAACTAAACCACACTTAGAATGATTTCTTTTCCTCAAGCAAATTTAATATAGAATTAAAAAACTACCCCCGGATGATCCTAAACTAATGCACAAAAACCTAATTCGAGACGTCGCATCCTACAATACTTGTTAGCTTAATCAAAAATGACGATAAAAATGCGTTGACAAGGAAAGTTTAGATCGACTCCCGGAACCTAAAAGTACTAAGTAACCCTCTAAGTCGGTCCCCTCGTCCTTGCCCCGGCTAAGGTCTATCCACACTTGAACTATTAATCGGCTGCCTACTAACCCCAATCATCCACAACTCTCTTTAACAATCAAAATATAAAAAGTAAAAATGGAAATATTCAAGAGTTGCACGTTTATTACGTAATAACTTCAAGGATTTATAACGTATCCTTGTTTATTCATCATCATTTTTTATTATTTTTTTTTTCTCTTTTTTTTTTTGGTACCAAAGGAGATGAGGTACTTAAGTAGAAGATATATATAAAGAGAAATCAACAACTCTTATCACTCATTGCTACTAGCAACATACAATGTTCTCAATCGAGCACATGGAGCAATTGACGACTCCAAAATACAAAAAAAAAAATCCTATAGAGAGTGTTCGATGACAAGGCTAGTTGAGGCACTAGTTCTAAATTGAGCTCAAGGATAGCACAATGCTAAAGCTGAACAAAGTTTCCAACAAGTTAAGCTACCTAAGACCACCACATCCAATCAACAATCTAAACTCCATAACCAAATCATCAAAACCGCGTCACTTCGCCAAGGTTCCAAGAAATATAACACTCATACTCCTCAAAAGCAAGCATACAAATAACTTAAAAACCTATGACGAACCCTAACCACCCCACACTTAAAACCTAGCAATGTCCTCATTGCAAATTAAGCTAAAAAGTGGTAAAAAGTGCAAGGGAAAATAAAACACCCTATTCTCGAGCTTGTGATGACACGGTTGTGTTTGGACGGGCGGCATCAGATTCTCGAATGAGTTGGTCATCGTTCGCTCTTGTCTGATCGATCGCGTACCTTGCACAACACTAAACAAAGGATTACGGGTATCGAATGTAAAATAATAATCTAATGTAAAAACTAACTAAGATAACAAGAAAAGTAATTAAAAACACCATTAGCCTTAATCTATTCCCGGAAACGGCGCCAACATTTGATCGAAGATTTCTTAACACTCTAGTTTTAGAAATCGTCTCCGCAATATCAAGGAGTCGATTGTAGAGCAGTAGTTATTTCAGAGTCGTGTCTCTCGAGAATAGATATTATTGGCAATCAGTGTTTTCACTTAATCTCTTGTTAGTCTCGATTACACTAATCTATTCTAAGAAAGCATTAAGTCATTTGATTTGGTTTGAGTTTTTAATGCTAATACTTGAATTTAAATGAAAACTTGAAAACACTAATTAAAGCAAAGGATAATGAATATTGAAGTTTGCTTGAAAGTAACTAGATTTTAATAAAATTAATTAAATTTAATTAGCAACATTAAATAAATTAAAACTTCTAAACTAAGGAAAGCTTGTAAATTTTGAAAGATGAAATAGAGGGAAAATCAAAGCTTGAAATTTAAAGGAGTTAAAGAGCATTAAATGTGAAGAAGTCAAATTGATTAAAGAAGAAACCCCTTTATGTCTTTCAAAGACCAAATGTTTGTGGACATAAGGGTTAAAAAGCTTCAAGATGAATGCTTCAAAGGAGTTTTAGCCAAAAGAACAATAACAAGCTAGGAAATGAAAATGAGGTTTTGAAATGAAATGAACATCAACAAAAATTAAAACCGAACAACCAGTACTTAAACAGTAATAATCAATCAAGAAAAAACATATAATAGAAGAGAGAAGCATTACTACCAATTTTGTATTCCAAATAAATCTCCAAGGTTTGCTACAATATTCAAAAGATAAAAACAAGTACTGAACTTGTGGGATATACGAACTCGGATTGGGTTGGGGATGTTTTGGATAGAAAGATTACTACTGGGGGTTGTTTTTTCTTGGGTAACAACCTTATATCTTGGTATATTAAAAGGCAAAATTGCATTTCTCTTTCTACAGCTTAAGCCGAGTATATTGCAGCTGGAAGTGCTTGCATACAGTTTCTTTGGATGAACCAAATGATAGAGGACTATGGTCTACATAGTAGAATTTTGACTGTGCTTTGTGATAATTCCAGTGCCATTGATATATCAAAAAAATACGGTCCAGCACTCCTGAATCAAACACATTAACATAAGGTACCACTTTATTCGTGACTTGGTTGAGAGAAAGATACTTAGTCTTGAGCGCATAGGAACAGACTATTAGCTTGCTGACATCTTCACAAAGGCATTAGATATAGAGACCTTCTCTTGTTTGAAAAAAGATCTTGGAATGTGCATCGTTTAAGTCTGTGTTGGTTTTGATGTCATGACACCTATTCTGTCATCCGTTGTGACATCTGCAGATTTTTGCATGAGTTTTTTTATTTTCTTTTTCATACATATCCTGAATGTATTGGGTCTTGTTGAAGTGCAAAAAGGTCATGTGTTGTAATAAAAAGTGGTGCCAAAAAGGCTAACTTCTCTTTTTCGGTAATTGTGAGACAATCCTGCAAAAATAGGTTTTCTCCCAGGTCCATAAAAAAAGGGGTGTTAATTTTTTCTAGCAATTGCTAAATATAAGTAAGTTTCATTCCAAATTTACTGAAAAGATAATAAATATCTTGGCAAAGTCCAATTTTTAATTTTTACGTCCTTAAGTGATTTTGACGTAGTCATTAACTCGGGTTAAGGGGTATGTTTTGATTGAATTCACCTGAAGTAATGTTAGTTATAATGTCATCACATAAAAAGCAACACTGATCATGTCATTTAAAACATTTGTTGTATTTTTTATTTTTTTAGGTCATTATTTTAGGCATCAATTAGGACATTCGTACTAAGTGAGGATGCCATTTTGCTTTGTGCTTTGTTGCGTGTGCTTGTGATCTTTCCCTTAATTTACTTGATCATGTTATGAATTTTGCTAACCAAGTGTTTCTGTGGCGTTATAATCAGAGGAATAGACCAGTAATAACGGGATTATTTGGCGAGTGAGTAATTACTTTGCAAAGAATTTATTCAACTATGCTGATGGTTATTGAAAATCTAGCTCTATCTCGGTTTTATTTGTAATAGAAATTTGTGACTTTATTTTTAAAAAATAAAAAAGAAAGGGGAGATTGTGCTTTAGTTAAACCATGAGATCTTGTTACATTCTTTTTGGTAAGTAAGATCGTGTGCCTTATTTGAGAAGGATTTTTTTTATTTTTTTGGAAAGAAATATTTTGGGTTTTGAAATAGGTAGTTGTGATATTGGGGGGTTATTTATTCACTTTATTTTTCTTTCACCTTCCTTCCTCTACAACGGTCTTTTTACCCTAATTGAGAAGCTAAGTTTTTTTTTTACCTTTTCTTTTCTCTCGATTTTACTGCCAACGGCACAATATTGTCTCTATGGTTTCTTCCATTTTTTTATGGATGTCAAATTCATCATCACCCAACAGAATCTTGGAACACCCGGCCGACGTGCGCCGCCCAGCCGATGAACAGGGTCCGATGAATCTACCGAGATACACCGCCATGGATATTCGTGAAGAGATGGGTGGTGTTGTAACACCAAACCCATCACCAACTGGTGCTCCTGCTGCAAGCTCTACTCCGGCCACCGCTTGTGAACTAGTTCCAGTCGCTACTGCCTCCAACGCAACTCCGGCCGCTCAACTTGCTCCTGGCCAGATGGGTAACGAGATTGATGTAGATAATCCCCCGAATTTGTTGTTTATTGCCGAGATTTTTGGTCCAGTCGGAGATCCAACCTTGAGGAAGTCACGGCAGCTTCACAACATTCCCCTTGGTATAATTCTAGAAGCCATTCCCAAAATCAGGCGGGTGAGCGACGTCATGTGCCCATTGAGCACATGAACTTGGTTGAAGAGGTTACAACTCTGATGGACTATGACGATGATGAATATATGCCCCCGGAAAATGTTTCCGCGCCACCCTTTTCCTCAACTCCACGGTTATCCAAGTAAACTACTCCTTGATGGAAACAGATAGTGCGTTTGGCTAACAAGAAAAATCCACCCGATGTTGATGATTCAAGTTCCTTTGATCTCCCGTTCATTGTAGTTAATTTTTCACTGGTGACGTTTGATCGAAGATTTCTCGACGCTCTAGAAATCGTCTCCGCAATAGTACGGAGTCGACTGTAGGTGCGGTGAGTTGTCCCGAGTCGTGTCTCTCGAGGATGGATGTGATCGGCTTTCGGTTTTCTTTATCGTTCTTATCGTCGGTTTTACTTAATCTAATTTAACCCTAGAAAGCGATAATCATTTTTCGGTTTCTATAACTAAGATTGAAATTGAAAATTAAGATTTAAAAACATTAAAACATTTAAAGGAAATTAAAGCTTATATTAAAAACGATCAATTTAAACTAATTAACTTATTAAAAACTTAATTATTTGAAATTAGTAAAATGGAGGGAAAATTAAAGTCAACTTATTTGAATAAGTCAACATAAATACTTAGCATTAAATTAAGGTTTAAAAGGAAGATCTTAACAACTTTTACAACTTAGAAAATTGATTTCAACTTAATAACTTAAAAGCATAAGTTCATAAGCTAGAAAGCTATAAAATAAAATTGAAAGTTTGACGATCAAAAGAAACACTAAACTAATGATCCATAATACAACACAATATTAAAAAGGAATAACATGAAAACAAGACTAGATTATAGAAGGATATTACCAAATGTAAGTTATTACAAAAGCTTGAAGGAGGAAGCTTGAAAGCTGGATGATTCTTCACAAAAGATAGCTGAAACGAAGCTTGAACATTAACTAGCTAAGATCTAAACTTAACTAATCTATAACTAATTACTAGAATTTTTAGGAATTAAAATGAGCAAAATATGAAAAACTGGAGAAAAAGCTGGTTTGGGCAGCTTCCTTGGGGAAGAAAGCTATCAGGACAAGTTGTCCTCTTGAAATGACGTATGATTGCTAATATCTTCAAAAATCTGCTTTTCAGTCGATCGACTGAGAAAAAAGCAGTCGATCGACTGGCAGTCGATCGGCCTTGTCGGCAGTCGATCGACTGCATGTCAAAAATGGCCTGAAGCCCTGTAATTCCGTCGATCTTGGGGGACCCAGTCGATCGGCAGCAGTCGATCGGCCAAGTAGGCAGTCGATCGACTGCAATGTCCAAAACGCCAAAATTCGCTGGAATTCAGTCGATTTTGGGGGGTTCAGTCGATCGACCAGATATGCAGTCGATCGACTGAACATCCAGTCGGTCGACTGGATTCCAGCTTCCGGCTCGATTTCTCGTTCTTTTCGCGTCCGCCGGTTTGTCGAACCTCGTCCGTTGCGCTTCCTTGCTTTGTCCGTCCATTCCCGAGTCGAGTATCAACGATCCCAAACGAGCGTGGGCCCCGCTTGGACGTCCTACGGCCAAGAAAAACGGAAACGTGAAAAACTACGAAAATTAATAACAAAACGTACAAAAACTAAGAAAATCTAGAAATACGAAAAACGGCCAACCCGACTCTTAAAGCAACAAAAAGCAAGCGAAAAACACGCAACGTGAAACAAAAACGATAATGAAAATATGTACAAAAAGATGCAAATCAACCACCCCACACTTAGAACGGTTGCTTGTCCTCAAGCAAAACTAACGTATATTTACAAAACTACCCCCGACCAACCCTAGGCTAATGCACAAAAATAGTTCGAGACGTCGTACGCTACGTTGTTTGTTAGCTTTGGCTAAAAGGACGACAATGTGATTTGCTAAGGTAATTTAGATCGACTTCCGAAACCTAAAAGGACTTAAACGATCCAACAAGTCGGTCTCCCCGTCCTTGCCCCGGCTAAGGTCTATCCACGCTCGAACCGTTAATCGACTCCCGACTAGCCAAGATCATCAACACCTCTCTTTACAAAAGTATACTAAAAATCGAAACAAATGGAAAAACGTGCTATACAATAACTTCAAGGATTTATAACGTATCCTTGTTTATTCATCTCTTTTCGTATTTTTCTTTTTTTTTCTCTTTTTTTTTATGTACCGTAGACGTGAGGTACTTGCATAATAATATGAAAATACGAGGCTATCAAATGACTCCGATCATTCGTTGCTACTAGCAACTTTCGAATTTTTCGATCGAGCACGTGGAGCAATTGATGACTCCAAATTACAACAAAAACCTATAGAGAGTGTTTAATGACGAGGGCTAGTCGAGGCACTAGTTCCAAACGAGCACAAGGATAGCACGAAGCTAAAACCGAACGGGAATCCCAACAAGTTAAACCACCTAAATCCACTAAATTCGATCGAAAATCTAAACATCCTAACAAATCATCAAAACCGCGTCACTTCGCCAAGGGTCCAAGCAACAATATCACACACGTTTCTCAAACTAAAACAAACAAGCACACGACGAAATGAAAAACCTAGGACGATTCTAACCACCCCACACTTAAAACCTAGCAATGTCCTCATTGCGTAATTAAGCTAATAAAAGCGGTAAAAAGAAGTAGGGTAAAAGAAAACGCCCCTATTTCCGGGCTCGTGTCGTCGTTGCCGTGCCAAGTTCGTTGTCGGGAATCGAGGTAAGCATCAAAATATCTACAAGGTTAAGCAAGGTGGAAAAACGTGCACAAAAACGAACTATGTACAAAAACGCAAATATTTTTGATTTTTGAATTTTTCAATTTGTTTGGGTTTATTGAATATTTTATTTTATTTATATATATATTTTTTATTTGTTTGATAATTAGGAAATATATTCAAAATAATAAAAAGGAAACTATATACAAAAACAAAAGCAATTAAAAGGATTTTTTTTTTTTTACAATAGACGAGATAAGAAATAAACGAACATAATCGAAATACAAAATAAAATAAAACATAAAAACAATAATCAAAGGATAACTAGGAGGTTTAACGACGTCTCCTAGGTCGGGAACGGAGGTTTGCGGCCTCGTCTTCTTCTTCCTCCTCCGCCTCGTTTTGGTTTCCACCGTCGCCGCCGTCATCGTCATCGTCGTCGTCGTCTCGACGCATCCGTGTTTTGATCAAAAAGAGCCGGCGCTGGAGGCCGCGGAGAGATCGGTCGTTTCGTGCCTGCCCCTCGTCGAGACGGTCGAAACGAACGTTCATTTGATCGAAACGGGAAAACACGGCATGTTGGAAATCGTTCCAACCCATCTCGGGACCCGAGCCGGTGCTCAGACCTCCGTATTGCGGGACTGCCACTTGGCTCGTGCCTTCTCCGAAAGGCGCGCCCAAACTGGTGTTCGGGACGTCGCCGGCCTCGCCTCGTTCATTCTCTCGGTGGCGTTGGCGTCTCGCCGGGTTCGTCGGGGCTCGCGGCATTTTGAACGTTAATTCCAAAAGATTGACCCTCGTCATGTTCGCCGATTCGGCCTCAAACCCAAAGTAGCAGGCAAGGACGGTGATCATCGGCCCCATGCCGACTCGGACGACACTTCCCCCTCTCGTCCTCTGAATCCCTTCAATTTGTGCTCGGATCAACGGAAAAAACGGGACTGGATGCCCATTGGATAGGCACCAAAGCACGTATATCTCGTGCCGAGTGAGGTTGGTGCTTTCATGCTTGCCCATTACGATGTGGGCGAAGAATTTATAAGCCCCAAGTAATGCCAAGTCGACGATCGCCGACGCCGAGTACCGATCTCGGCTACCATTCCCGCCCGTGATAGTCCCCCAAAATGTAATCTCATTATATCCACACACTTGCGTATACGAGGACTGCTGGCAGTCAAGCCCGAGCACCGTTTGTATCACCCCCTGATCGATACGGCGTTTAAATCCCCCGAAACGCACATCAAAACCCCCGTCAAACGTATCCTGATACGAGGTGAAAAACTCGAGCACTAGCTCCTGATAAGCCGGTGCTCGGAAGGACGCAAACATCCAGCCATTCATCGCGTCGATGAAACTTAGTAGACGCGTGCTGAATCCATCATAGTCCCCGTTCGCCACCCATTCGTCTAGACGCTCAATGTTAATGAAACGAGGGGTAGCGAAATGTCGCTGGGAAAGGTTTTGAAAAAGTTCCCCCTCGTCGGTAGAATAGATGGGGAAGGGGGCACCGTAATGTCCGGAGATATTAGGGTCTTGTTGAAAGCCGAAACCGATCACATGTTCGTCGTCGGAGTGACCGTCCATGGTATATGATGAAAACGGGGAAGAAGGTGGTCGAGTTTGTAGTAGGGAGGTCTCGAAAACAAAACGAACGAAGAACGATGGAGAAACGACGAAAAAAAATAGAATATTCTTTGGGGAAATTCGTCGAACACGTTGTGGGCGAGATTTTTGAAGGGTGAAATTCAAAAACAATGGCTCCAATTCCTACCCAACACACAACCAACAATAATAATCAAGTTCCCAATATCCCAAAGAATCGTTTAAGCGAAGTACCTCGATTACTTTGGTCGAAAGTGAGATAAAAATTGAACGAGGAATCGAGCCTATCCCAAGGAGAATTTTGAATTTGGAGATGAAGGAAGAACTTGAGAATTCCCGCGTAGTTTGGCCTGCCGATCGACTAGAGTCGATTTCTCTCTTTTTCTTTCCTTGTTTTCGATCGACTGCCTGGCAGCGGGCTTATAAATACCAGTCGATCTCTTCCTCCCCAGCACACCAAAATCGACAGAAAAACTGAAAAACGAGCAGAAAAATATAAAAAAAGAAAAGAAAAGAGAGAGTC
>BMAC01000182.1:142922-154099 GCA_014905375.1 Phtheirospermum japonicum
CGATCGGGAAAGAGTGGATCTACTCTTCCGATCATTATGAGCAAACCTCCACATCAACCTCCGTTCCTCGTTCCCCCACAACCCGAGTTTGGACGATCTATACGTTCCCTCGCCCTTCCATTCTCTTACCCCATTTTGAATCGTATGCTCCATCAATTTATAATTCCGATTCTTCGAGCTACGATCCTTACAACCTACCCCGAACTACGATTCTTTCAAATCTATCCGCCTCGAGCTCGTATAAACCGAGCGATGACCTTATACCTCACTCTTTCAAGATTCGTCTACGTCCCCACTCCGGACGTGAGTCTCCTCTTAGCCGAGCTCGTTGGAAGCCTCGATCGCATGGAGAACCCAAGCATACGGGTCATCATATTTGGGATCGGTATATGGATTTGGATATTCGGGAATTTGGATGTAAGGGTTGTCGTATGGCAAACTAGCTCGGTAGTTTGCCATCCTCGGCTGAATCAATCAAGCGGCGGAGGCATCTTTCGATCGTTCAGAGTGTGGGCGGGCAGAATCGGGCTTTCGAACAGGGTTTCCATCGTTCGCTTCTCGATTATTGGTGATACTAGCGGAGAGAATGGAATGTGGGACCCACCCTGCACACACAACAAGCGACAAAAAGATTATGCGTATCGAATGTAAAATAATTAACTAACTACTATTTACGACGACAATAAAAATAATTAAGAATGCCATTGGCCTTAATCCATCCCCGGCAACGGCGCCAAAATTTGATCGAAGATTTCTCGACGCTCTAGAAATCGTCTCCGCAATAGTACGGAGTCGACTGTAGGTGCGGTGAGTTGTCCCGAGTCGTGTCTCTCGAGGATGGATGTGATCGGCTTTCGGTTTTCTTTATCGTTTTTATCGTCGGTTTTACTTAATTTAATTTAACCCTAGAAAGCGATAATCATTTTTCGGTTTCTATAACTAAGATCGAAATTGAAAATTAAGATTTAAAAACATTAAAACATTTAAAGGAAATTAAAGCTTATATTAAAAACGATCAATTTAAACTAATTAACTTATTAAAAACTTAATTATTTGAAATTAGTAAAATGGAGGGAAAATTAAAGTCAACTTATTTGAATAAGTCAACATAAATACTTAGCATTAAATTAAGGTTTAAAAGGAAGATCTTAACAACTTTTACAACTTAGAAAATTGATTTCAACTTAATAACTTAAAAGCATAAGTTCATAAGCTAGAAAGCTATAAAATAAAATTGAAAGTTTGACGATCAAAAGAAACACTAAACTAATGAAAACAAGACTAGATTATAGAAGGATATTACCAAATGTAAGTTATTACAAAAGCTTGAAGGAGGAAGCTTGAAAGCTGGATGATTCTTCACAAAAGATAGCTCGAAACGAAGCTTGAACATTAACTAGCTAAGATCTAAACTTAACTAATCTATAACTAATTACTAGAATTTTTAGGAATTAAAATGAGCAAAATATGAAAAACTGGAGAAAAAGCTGGTTTGGGCAGCTTCCTTGGGGAAGAAAGCTATTAGGACAAGCAGTCGATCGACTGGCAGTCGATCGGCCTTGTCGGCAGTCGATCGACTGCGATGTCAAAATGGCCTGAAGCCCTGTAATTCCGTCGATCTTGAGAGGACCCAGTCGATCGGCAGCAGTCGATCGACTGCAATGTCCAAAACGCCAAAATGTCGTTGGAATTCAGTCGATTTTGGGGGGGTTCAGTCGATCGACCAGATATGCAGTCGATCGACTGAACATCCAGTCGGTCGAATGGATTCCAGCTTCCGGCTCGATTTCTCGTTCTTTTCGTGTCCACTGGTTTGTCGAACCTCGTCCGTTGCGCTTCCTTGCTTTGTCCGTCCATTCTCGAGTCGAGTATCAACGATCCCAAACGAGCATGGGCCCCGCTTGGACGTCCTACGGCCAAGAAAAACGGAAACATGAAAAACTACAAAAATTAATAACAAAACGTACAAAAACTAAGAAAATCTAAAAATACGAAAAACGGCCAACCCGACTCCTAAATCAACAAAAAGCAAGCGAAAAACACGCAACGTGAAACAAAAACGATAATGAAAATATGTACAAAAAGATGCAAATCAACGTTGAAAGCTCTTCCCGTCCGTTGGTTGCCGACCCTCCTTTAACTCCATCGAACATGACTCAGTCGGAGACTGAGTATGATTACTCTCCAGATTCTGATGACGTCTACTCCTCATTTGATATTTTATCTGCCTTGAGGTCCAAGAAGAAAAAGTCCAAAGCTGCCCAGAAAGTTGGTGATGGTTCTGGTGTTTCGTAACCAAACCTGACATCACCTACAGCTACTCCAATTTCATCTCCCAGCTCTATCTGTGATGATGCAGCCTCTAAGGGAGCCACAGTCCAATCAGTCGCTTCTGAACAGTCCTCCTGATGACTCTGATGAGGCCACATTTTAGGATGTTGAGATTGAAGACATGGTTCTAGTGTCTACCAAGTTTTTGACTGAAGAGGCTGAGGAGATGTTTCCAGGGTATCATCAGCGTGGGATGATTGATGAGCGTCGAGTCCTAGTAGATGTTTTTAAAAAGAAGAATATAATTGCCTTCTTTGAGAATAAAAGTATGTATTCTACCGTTTCTAATGCCAAGCCTTTTGTTCGTAAAGTGGTGTTGTAGCTCTATGCAAACATGCTCCTTTCAATTGCTGATCCCAAGTCATTCAATTTTGGTAAAGTTTATGTGCGTGGAAGGATTTATTCATTTACTCCTGTTTAATAAATGAGCTATTTGGGATTGATCTTTTTCATGCGAACTCTACTGTTGATGATATGAATGAGGTGATTGGATTTTTGTCTGGGGGTATGCATACGGAATGGCGTGGGTAGTTGTCAGGTACAAAGTTATCATCTTTGTTTTTGGTTTTGAACAAGGTGGCAACTTTCAACTAGGTGTCGTCTGATTGAAGATTTCTTAACACTCTAGTACGGAGTCGATTATAGAGCGCTGAGTTATTTCCGAGTCATGTCTCTCCAGGATAGATATTATCGGCGATCGGTGTTTTTACTTAATCTCTTATTAATCTTGATTAAACTAATCTACTCTACGAAAGCAACAGTCATTTGTTTTGGATTTGGGTTTTTAATACTAAAGCTTGAATTGAAATAAAAACTTGAAAACACTAATTAAGGCAAAAGCTAATGAATATTAAAGTTTGCTTGAAAGTGACTAATTTTAATGAAATTAATTAAACCTAATTAACAACCTTAAATTAAACAAATTAAAAACTACTAAACTAAGGAAAGCTTGTAAAGTTTGAAAGATGAAATGGAGGGAAAATCAAAACTTGAAACTTGAGAGTAGTCAAAGAGCATTAAATAGGAAGAAGTCAGATTTATCAAAGAGGAAAGTTTCATACATCTTTTAAAGACCAAATGTTTGTTTAGACATAAAGGGTAAAAAGCTTCAAATGGAAATGCTTTAATGGAGTTTTCTGCAAGGAGAGGTTTAGAAAGCTAAAAATTGAATGAGATTTTGAAATGCAATGAAAAACAACATGAACTACAAATCAAATAACCAACACAAAATCAATTACAACAACACAAGAATAACATGCATTATGAAGGGGAAAGATTGGTATCAATTTTGCATTCAACACAAAAGCTTCAAGTTAGCTACAATCTTCAAAAGATAAATCAAATCTTCAACACAACAAGAACCACAAATGAAGGAGGTGTCACCCTCTTCAACACTTGCTAAGAACAACTAACTAAAACTAAACTAAAATAAGTATTATAATCTTGGGTTTTTAAAGAAAATGGAATAGTAGAAGCTTGGAAGATATTGAAGGAGTTCGAAATCAACCAAGGAAGGATAAGGTTGGTGGAGAAAGGGTTGGGGGTTTATATAGAGGACGCAGGGACAATATCGTCAAAATGGGTCAATAATTATGAAATTCCCTGCATCGCAGTCGATCGACTGACTACCAGCTGTCGATCGACTGCTTCATCCTCAAACGGCCCAGCTTCTGTCGAGCAGTCAATCTAGGTTGGGTCAGTGGATCGATTGGACAAGTAGTCAATCGACTGGCATGGCTGCTCCCAGCTCAGTTATTCTCGTTTTCCGCTCTAGACGTCCGTCGGTTGTCATTCCTCGTTCGCGCTATGTTCCCTTGCTTGTCCATTCCATAACGAGTCGAATGGAATGCCCTAAGCTTGAACGGGTCTCGATTGGTCATTCTACGGCCAAAAATATAAAAGAGAATGAAAAACTACGAAAACATAATAAAAACCGCTCAAATGATACAAAAACCTAAAACTAACAAAAATGGCTTAATCGACTCCTAGCACCCATAAATGCAAGTAGAAAACATGCAAACACGACACAATAAGGTAACAAAAACACGTACAAAAATATGCAAATCAACCACCCCACACTTAGAATGATTGCTTGTCCTCAAGCATATCTAATCTAGAATTACGAAACTACCCCCGAGTGATCCTAAACTAATGCACAAAAACCTAATTCGAGACGTCGCATGCTACAATACTCGTTAGCTTGATCAAAAACGACGACAAAGATGCGTTGACAAGGAAATTTTAGATCAACTCACGGAACCTAAAAGTACTAACTAACCCTCCAAGTCAGTCCCCTCGTTCTTGCCCCGGCTAAGGTCTATCTGCGCTCGAACCGTTAATCGTTCTTGCCCGTGGTTTGCCATAGTAGTGTGCGTGTTGGAGGGGAGACAAGAATTGAGGCTGATGATAGGAAGGAGAAACCCCTTTTTGTAATTGAGATTTTGATTTCTTCAAATTTGGGGAGGAGAGTTACATTGAGGCCCAATTTGGGAATTTCATTCTCTATTTTGTGGGTAAATTACATTTCACCTCTCAAACTTTCAAACCTCTCATAATTCCCCTCACTTGAATTCACAGTTACATGTATTACAAGTCCATCCTTTAATTTTCTTAAATCTGTCAAGCTGCTCCTTGACTTTTAATTACTATTTTAACCCTTACTATTCTTATTCAATCGATTATATGTTCTATTTTGTAGTACGATATGGATTAAGTTTAAATTATATAATTATGTAGGACACAATTCGTCTTGCTACAAAATCATACATTCATCAATATTCATCAAGGTTTTAATTACATATCAATTCACGAAGTAGGTACACTTATTATATTTATTTAATACTTAATACATGACGTGCTTTTCAAGGGATGTTCACGTGTTATGAAATTCAGTCATTATAAGTTATTATCAGTCAATATAACCATGGAATCTATCCATATATTTCGAGACCGTCAAAGGATATTTGAGTTTTACCCGATGTTTTATCTCATTCTGGCCAGGCTCATTACAACACTCATTACGGTTGTTCATAATTGTGTTTTATGTTATTGTGTTAATTATTTATAATGGAGTTCCCACAAAAGAGTTGAAAACTTACTATTCATTAGTATTTTTTGGTTGAGGTGACTGAGGGACAAATGACGATGGCAGTGGTTGATAATCTAAATATAATTTCAAGCAAATTAATCTATATTGATTTGATTATTATATTGTATTTTGCATTGAGTTCCTTATTCATAATAATTGGAATGCCTTGTTTTAAAATTAGTACTCATTTAAATGTTTAAGTTTCCCCAATAAAAATATATCAAAGTAGCGCAGCGGAAGCGTGGATGACTATTTACAAATATTGTAATTCTTTTTTTTTAATTAAAATTAATATGTTCTCTATATATTTCTAGTTTTTGAATTATTGTGTGATATTGAAAATGTGTGGTGGATATTTGGAGCGCGTATGAAGATAGTTTAAAATTTTTCATTTTAAAATGGGGCCTGTTACTAGTTCGAAATGATTTTTCTTTATTATTGATTTGCATCTTTTTGTACATATTTTTGCTATCGTTTTTGTATCACGTTGCGTGTGTGTCGCTTGCTTTTAGGTGTTTTTAGGGGTCGAGTTGGCCGTTTTTCGTTATTTTTAGGTTTTCATATTTTTGTACGTTTTATTATTAGTTTTCGTAGTTTTTCACTATTTCGTTTTTCTCTTGGCCGTAGGACGTCCAAGAAGGGCCCACGCTCATTTGGGATCATTTTCACTCGACTCGGGAATGGACGGACAAAGCAAGGAAGCGCAACGGACGAGGCTCGATAAACTGACGGACGTGAAAAGAATGAGAAATCGAGCCGGGCGTAGGAATCCAGTCGACCGACTGGATGTTCAGTCGATCGACTGACCTTATAGTCGATCGACTGAACCCCCCAAATTGACTGAATTCCAGGGACTTTTGGCATTTTGGACGACGCAGTCGATCGACTGCCTCCTTGGCCGATCGACTGCGGTCGATCGACTAGAGCCCCTCAAGATCGACTGGATTCCAGGGACTTTTTGCCGTTTTGACATCGCAGTCGATCGACAGGAGTGTTGACCGATCGACTGCCAGTCGATCGACTGAAAAGCAGTTTTTTGCTATTTTTGGACGATTTTGCCCCTTTGTGGTTGATTAAGTAGGAACGTCTTTTCCAATCAGTAACCAACTTGCAGCAAGGCCTGGTTCAGAGCTCTTGATCCCAAAAACTCAACTTCATATTTTCCTTTTCATTTTGATCAATTAAAAATCCTAGAAATTAGTTAGTTAATTAGCTTTAGTTTAGTTAAGTGTTAGATCTTATTATTAGTTGTTCAAGCTTTGGTTAGATTTCTTTTGTGAAGAAGCTTTCAAGCTTTCCATTTCAAGATTTTGTGGATCATACTCTTGGTAATATCTTTCTATTATATAGTTTTAATTTCATGTTATTTCTTTTAATCTTGTGTTGATGCTTGGATCGTAACTTAGTTGTTATTTTGATCATCAAACTTCTATTTTCATTTGATAGCCTTCTAGATTTTGAACTTATGCTTTTAAGTTGTTAAGTTGTTTAAATCAATTTCTCAAAGCTTTTATAAGTTCTATATAATCTTCCCTGTTTAAAGCTTTAATATTTGTTAAATTAATATTGACTTTTTCAAATAAGCTTGACTTTAATTTTCCCTCAATTTCCCTAATTTAAATTAAGAGCTTTCTTAGTTAATTAGTTTAGATTAATCGTTTTAAAATAAGCTTTAATTTCCTTTTCACATTTTAATGTTTTCCAAACTTCTATTTCAATTTAAAGTTTAGCTATAAAAACCAAAACCGAATCAATGACTATCGCTTTCTTAGTTTAGATTAGTTTAGTCGCAATCGACGATAAGAGCAATTAAGAAACCAACAAGCCGATAACATCCATCCTCGAGAGACACGACTCGGGAAGAACTCGCCGCCCTACAACCAGCTCCGTACTCTTGCGGAGACGGATTCTCAAAATAGCGCGTCGAGAATCCATCGATCAAAAATTTGGCGTCGTTGCTGGGGATGGATTAAGGCCAATGGCGTTCTTAATTACTCTTACTGTTATTGTGAATAGTAGTTAGTTAATTGTTTTACATTCGATACACGTGATCTTTTGTTGTTGTTGTGTATGCAAGGTCGGCGATCGCTCAGACAGGAGTTGATTCCATTCTTGCCGAACCCCGAGAGGTTGCGACGAGACGCACTACCATGACTCTTTCACCGCACTCTCAATTAGGACTTCTCCATATATAGCAAGTTCCCATAAACCATGAAAACTTCTCAATATATTACCTAAATAAGCCCGGGCATACAATCCACTAGGCCCATACACATATTTAAACTTTCAAATCAGGCTAAAATACTCAGCCCAACCCCACCAGAGATCACGAATGATTTGCATATTTTTGTACATATTTTTTGTTACCGTCTTTGTTCCACGTTGCGTGTTTTTCGCTTGCTTTTTGATGCTTTAGGAGTCGAGATGGCCGTTTTCGTTATTTCTAGGTTTTCGTAGTTTTTGTACGTTTTTGATTAGTTTTCGTAGTTTTTCACTATTTCATTTTTCTCTTGGCCGTAGGACGTCCAAGCGGGGCCCGCGCTCGTTTGGGATCGTTTTCACTCGACTCGGGAATGGACGGACAAGCAAGGAAGCGCAACGGACGAGGCTCGATAAACCGGCGGACGTAAAAAGAACGAGAAATCGAGCCGGGTGCAGAAATCCAGTCGACCGACTGGAAGTTCAGTCGATCGACTGCCTTTCTAGTCGATCGACTGGAACTCCAAAATCGACTGCATTCCAGGGACTTTGGGACGTTTTGGACGACGCAGTCGATCGACTGCCGACGTGGCTGATCGACTGCAGTCGATCGACTGGAGCCCCCAAGATCGACTGGATTCCAGGGACTTTTGGCCGTTTTGACATCGCAGTCGATCGACTGCCGACATGACCGATCGACTGCAGTCGATCGACTCCTTTCAGTCGATCGACTGAAAAGCAGATTTTTTGCTAGACATGTAATAAGTAATCAGACGTCTTTTCGATTCAGAAGACAACTTGCAGCAAGGCCCTTTCTTCACCAGAGAAGTTCCTTCAAACTAGCAAACCATTTCCTTTTCATTTTGATCAATTTTAAATCCTATAAATTCTAGTAATTAGTTATAGATTAGTTAAGTGTTAGATCTTAGTTAGTTAGTTGTTCAAGCTTTGGTTTAGATTTCTTTTGTGAAGAAGCTTTCAAGCTTTCCATTTCAAATTTTGTGGATCATACTCTTGGTAATATCTTTCTATTATATAGTTTTAATTTCATGTTATTTCTTTTAATCTTGTGTTGATGCTTGGATCGTAATTTAGTTGTTATTTTGATCATCAAAACTTCTATTTTCATTTGATAGCTTTCTAGCTTTTGAACTTATGCTTTTAAGTTGTTTAATTGTTTAAATCAATTTCTAAAGTTTTATAAGTTTATATAATCTTCCTTTTTAAACCTTTAATTTTTGTTAAATTAATTATTGACTTTTTCAAATAAGCTTGACTTTAATTTTCCCTCCATTTTCCTTAATTTAAATTATAAGCTTTCTTAGTTAATTAGTTTAGATTAATCGTTTTAAAATAAGCTTTAATTTCCTTTTCATTTTAATGTTTTCCAAACTTCTATTTCAATTTAAAGTTTAGCTAAAAACCAAAACCGAATCAATGACTATCGCTTTCTTAGTTTAGATTAGTTTAGTGCATAACCGACGATAAGAGCAAATAAGAAACCGACAAGCCGATAACATCCATCCTCGAGAGACACGACTCGGGAAGAACTCGCCGCCCTACAACCGGCTCCGTACTCTTGCGGAGACGGATTCTCAAAATAGCGCGTCGAGAATTCGTCGATCAAAAATTTGGCGCCGTTGCCGGGGATGGATTAAGGCCAATGGCGTTCTTAATTACTCTTATTGTTATTGTAAATAGTAGTTAGTTAATTGTTTTACATTCGATACGCGTGATCTTTTGTTGTTGTTGTGTATGCAAGGTCGGCGATCGCTCAGACAGGAGTTGATTCCATTCTTGCCGAACCCCGAGAGGTTGCGACGAGACGCACGAGCCGCAATTAGGCGAGACACGTCCGACGTCCCGTTGCCTCCCTTATTATCACCGGTGATAGAAGACCCAACTATGGCCACTCCGGTCGAAAACCCGACGCCTCCTGCCCCTGCCCCCGTTCCAAGTTCCGAGGCAGTTTCATCAAGGTCCAAACTACGCCCCCGACGGGCACGAGCCACGATTCCCGCATCCGGCCGGGCCCGTGCCCCAATTCCGAAACCCGATACCCCAAGATTTTCCATGAGCGCCGCCCGTTAATGAAAACCCGTATGCCGTTCGTGATATCGGAGGACACCCTTTCGCCACACCCGACGGGGGTCCTACCAATAGTATCAAGGAGGTGTCGAGGTCGTACATGGGCGACTTCTCCTCTTATATTCGATTGAGCCCCGAGGCTCTCGAATATGATTTGCAGCCTATAGACCTAAACCGACTACCCACATTCCATGGCTTACCGCAAGAAGACGCGATGCAATTCCTACGAATCTTTTCCTATACAGTGTCGAGCTTTCCGAGCCAAGGAATTTCCAAATCAAGATGAGATGTTTCCCGTACACGATGAAGGACAAGGCCGTTGATTGGCTCATGACATTGCCGTCCGACTCCCTTACCAATTGGGATATGGTCACCGAATGATTCATGGAGGAATACTATTSTCAAGAGAAGACGGCCGACTTTCGAGCTAAGATTGCCTCYTTCCGACAAGCGAGCGACGAAACTTTCTACGAGGCATGGGAGCGATTCAAAGGATACCTTACTAAATGCCCACACCATCGGTTTACCGGCGACTTCTTGAATCAGTTCTTCTATAACGGATTGGCGTTCGCATCAAAATGCATGGTGAATAATGCCACCGGCAGGAACTTGGCCGGCCGCTCGACGAGAGAACTATACGACATCTTTGTTAACATGGCCGCCGACGATCATCACATGAGTGTTTTGGAATGAAAGGAGCACGTGAAAGAGGTCTCGACAAAAGAGGGGCCCGAGTGGGCCCGTAAGATCGCCGAGCTAGAAAATCAAATTGCCTCTCTCACCAATTAACATCCGAGCTCGATAGAGACGTGCACTACGTGCGGAATGCCGGGGCATGGAGCTAGTGCGTGCCCGATTAACTACGGGCAAACGAATGAGTTCGACGAGCAAGCATACGCGATCCAAGGATACCAAGCAAATCGGGGAGGTTTTCCAAGCAACAATGATCCTTACGCCCCAAGATATAATCCCGGTTGGAGGAACCACCCTAACTTTAGGTGGAAGGAACCAACGAATACTCAAACTCTACCCGGACACCCGATGGCACAACAAGCTCAACAAACGCGCCCCCAAGTCCCATATGCCAATCGACCACCTTTTCCGCCTCATCAAGCACCGGTCCCGGCTCCCCAAGACAATCCGACACCACGACAATTGAACATCGAATCCGTCTTAACCGAGCTAAGCAAACGGCTCTTGAGTTTGGAGACGCAAATGGGGAAAATAGCTACAGATGTCAACGAACTAAAATGGGCACGGGACAAGGACAAGCTACCAAGTCAATTGGCCCAAGCTCAAGCCGTGACCATTCTCCGAAGCGGCAAGGTGATAGACAACAAGGTCGCCCTACCCGACGACGGACCTTCAACAAGTGTTCAAGAAGATCGTGTTCTTCCAGATTCGAACGAGCCCGTAGCCGCTCCTAGCTCTCCCACATCACTCACTAGTGGTGAGGCGAAGGGGTCCCAGG
>BMAC01000182.1:171298-201405 GCA_014905375.1 Phtheirospermum japonicum
GGATCTTCAACTTGGATTTCTATAAATTCTATAGATTTCAGGAATCCTCAATTTATAGTAGAATCTTGTGAATTTTATTAAATGATGGATTTCAATTGAGTTCTATTAAATTTTAAGTTAAAAATACACTTACACAATTTCTATTAAATGTTGTACGGTAATATTATTATTGCAATTTGTACATTCTTCGAAGTTGTGATAATTAATTTTGTAGAAAAGAGTTATAATAATTTTAATGCATTAACGAATTCTATTAAAATCCACATAGTTCTATAATATAGTTTCATAGAATTCCATTAGAATTCAATGGAATCAATGAAAATATCCATAGAATCTATAGAATTTCATAAAATAAATATTTAATAAAATTCCAAGGCACTCCATGTTGAGAACCACCCCCGGTAGTTTCTTCTTTTTTTTTCCTTTGTACAATTAATGGATTGATGAGATTTGATTTAACCAAATCCAATTACACAAATAGGACATGTACACAAAAATGTATAAGGAGTGTATGCACATAGAATTCCCCTAAAATTATTATTTTTTATGACTACTTTGCAAAGTATCTAAACTTTTATATTTTCATTATTTTCTATAATGTTTGTATGTAACAAAATGTTAAATTATGGCATTTAGATTAAATTCCTATGTTGTACATTTAAAGTGCATACATATTTATTTAAGAAAATGATAATAATTTTAAAGAACTACAAAGAGGAAAACTCTGATCTGGTTAGTTATTTTTTTTCAAGATTTAATTGATAATTACTTAGAAATAATTTAATTATAATCTTATATCTTATTAAAATTATTTTATGAATTTTAAATCTCATTTTATATTATTTATTAGTTTTATTTTTATTTTTAATTTATGAAATAATTACTCAGACTTAATTATATATTTTTATAATTTATTTATATGATTATAAAGTGTTTTTAGTTTTTATATGAATTTAAATTTTTTTTTCTAGATTTATTAAATAACTACTTATAAATTATTAAATTTTTTATATTTATTTTTACCAATTTTCTATTTTTTAGATTTAGTTTATATGATTAACATTTTTATGATTTTTTAATTATTAAAAATATTGATGTGACATTTTTTAAAATATAAATAAATTAATTATAATTATTATCGAAGGACAAGTTAAACAATACGTAAAAAGAAATAAATATTTAGAGAGTAGATACTATTTGTCTCATTGAACATGCGACAATTATTTAGTGGTTACTTATCTGTAGGCAGTTAGAATGGATTACTTTTGCAGAATAACCCCAATTCTTGAATTACATATTTTGATGAGGCCTCCTACATAATATAAAATAATTAAAGAAAACTAATTAACTAGATTATGCGTTAACTCACTTCATTATTTTCTTTTACTTAAACCATTAAGTTACGAGTTCGATTATCTTATAACACACGTTGAGATATATTTTATAGACAGGTCATGAACAAATTTAATAAAGTAGTAGTAGTAGTAGTAGTAGTAGTAGTAGTAGTAGTAGTAGTAATAGTAATAATAATAATAATAATAATAATAATAATAATAATAATATTATTATTATTATTATTATTACTAGTATTATTATTATTAAAATTTATTAAATAATTATATTATATCAACAATAATTTATATTATAGTTTTTATGATTATATGTTTTGAAATTTATCTAATATTATATTATAATATTTTATAAAAAAAAATCAGTTGTAAGTTACGAGTTCGACTATCTTATAAAACACGCTTGAATATGTTTTATAGACAGGTCATGAACAAATGTAATAAAGTAGTAGTAAAATAATAATAGTAATAATAATAATAGTAATAATAATAATAATAATAAATAAATAAACAAAATTGATTAAATAATTATATTATTTCAACAATAATTTATTTTGTAATTTTTATGATTATAAGTTTTGAAATTTATCTAATTATATATTATAATATTTTATATAAAAAAAATCAATGGTATTATATATTAAATAGAAAATTCATGGAAGAAATTATATTATCTACTAAATTCTAAAACTGAATTCTATGAAGTTATTAAATAAATCTAAGAAACAAATATATATTATAAAATATTCTAAAACCACACAAAGCTATCTCAATTAGGTTATATACACCACTCAGCTAAGAATCAGTTTTGTTTGTTTGTTTGTTTGTTTGTTTTTTAAATATTTTATATATTCTACCATTTTTCTGATTTAGGAAAAAATAATTTGAATTTAACTTTAATTAAATATAATCTTATTTATTTTAATATTTTAAATTTTTTACTTTTTCTTTTTCAGTTTAAAATATATAAACAACTTTCTAGAATTAGTCTTTACATATGTAAATATTTTAATTTATAATAATTAGCGATTTATATAATATTTTTTTAACATTTTTTAAAATAAGTATTTAAAATATAGGTATAATTAAATTATAATTTTATTTGTTTTCAAGATATTTGCAGATACTATTGAAAATGTGTAAATTTTGAAAAAAAAATGTATAAATTTATAATTAAACTTCGAATAGTTAATTAATAATTTGAAGATTAAATAAGTATTTCTAATTCATGAAAAATACAAAAAAAATAAATTCTTTTAATATTATATTAAATTATGGAAAATATATTAAAAAGTTTAAAAAATAACAAAAAATTAATATAATACTCAAAGAAATTATAAAATAACATAATTATCTCGAATTAATCAAAATTTTTATATCTAATTTTAAAATTAATTTGAGATTTAGTTTATAATGTGAAGCCCCATCTATTTACCTTTATAATTAATTTAAACAAATCTCTTATTCTTTATATCACTATTTTATTTTATTTCAATCGAAATTTTATTACAATATATTTTTTTGGAATGTATATTGGATATTATAAGATTTTTATTTCTATTTATTTTATTTTGTAACGATAATAAATACATATAGTATATTTTTATTTTGACTAAATGCGTTAAATCAGGCTCCAAATTCTTTAAATCTATTCAGTTAGATGGGCCCAACCATTGAGCCCACCCCAAAGATTTGGGCCCAAATACTAATCCCAAATGTAGAGTCCAAGTCTGGAACCGCCTTATTACTCTTTATTCATTGCGGCACTTGATCATACAGAAGACGAACACCAACAGAGAGTTTTTCTCGTTTTCCTTTAAAACCAACACTTTTGGCAGTAAAATTCATTGGACTCGTGATGAAAATTCAACAAACGGATTATTACAAAATTCATACCGTAGATAGCCAGTTTCATAAAGTTTTCAAATCCACATCTGGACTAACGATCGGATTGCAGGATCATCAGAAAAACGCCGGCAAATCTCCTGTATACAACCACAACTCGCGACCGGCACTGTCGAACTTTGACGGTCGATTTTCTGGCAAATGGAAGGTCTAAAATTATTGTTTTATATATCAATTTATTCGAATCGACGATTAGTATTTGATTATATATTTATTTTTGAGAACTATTGCCAAATAAGTAGTGACGGAGCCTCGAACTGCCGGATGCCGGCAACCCCCCATTTTGGCCATTTGGAATATCAGAATTTTATGAACCATACACTATTTGAAAGCTCTGGTCACGAGCTACATATTTTTATAATCAGATTTTGATTTCTGATAAGTATTTTTTTTTATCTCCGCGAGGGGTGTTTACTGTGTGTGTGTGTCGTTTGTGCTTGGGAGAGTGGGTGTTGTGTGTTGGTAATGTGCAGCGTGTATTTTGTGTGTTCGTGATGACGGATGGAGCAGTGGTGTCGGACGAGGGTGTTTGGCTGGTGGCGTGGTGTGGAAAGTGGTGGTGGACGGGGGTATAAAGTTTTGGGGTAGCAATGAAATGGGTCAAATGTTGAGGGATATGCTTTTGAGAATTAGATAGAGTCTTGAACCCAATTGAAGATTTAAAAACTTTAACTGGTCTCCTCTAACTTTCAATTTAGTCCTCCTAAGTTAAGTTTTGACTTATTTCACACTGATCCCAAATCAGGATCTTCAAAATATCAAATTAACCCACAAAACTTTTCAAAGTTCCAAAAATCTCATTTTGACCCTAATTACTTTATTAATTTTTCAAAAACGTACAACTTTCTTATTTCTGAGACGAAAGGGGTCAAACGACTTCCAAATGATTTCAAATTCCATCCATAACTTCGTTACAATATCCTCCTACGTAAGATGTATCTAAATTACAAATTTACCATTTGAACTCCATATTTCAAAAATTGAGACCCGAACATTCTTAGCATCATATTCCGCGTTGTAGATTATTAGTTTCACTTCCAAGTGTCTTAGGATCTTAGATATTACTTTATTATATGTTATATTTATAATTTTTATAATTATATTATATTTTAGGACTGTACATGGGCTTTTATTCGAAAGTGACGAGGTCTTTCATGTACTAGATCGGAAACCTCGTACAGCCGTCGTAGCAATATGGTTGATTCTGGAAAGAATTTCAATGAAGGTGAGTAAAACTTCTTTAACTAGGGAGTTTGAGAATTATCAAATTATAATGTGTTGTTTGTGTTTATCTATGAGTAAAATATTTTTTTTACTGGAAAGTTTGAGATTTTCCAAATCATGAAGTACTTGTTGCTTGAACATATTTTTCTGCTTATATATGCCTTTTGAAAAATAATATATTGAGGGAAAATATGCAAGTGTACATTGTCCTTGTGCTTGTGCTTAATCATAAGTTCAATTATATGATCTTATATCAAAGGTTATTGATATCCTTTGAACTCGATTGTTGTTATCGACTCTCTATTATCGATTGTCTGTCAACTGTTACTGTTTGTCACTGTTACTGTCTGTCACTGTCACTGTCTGTCACTGTCACTGTCTGTCAGGCACGAGTAGTTTAGGCAATCAATCGAGCTTGCATGTGGTTCTATCTTGAATACTCGTGGTACTTATTCCCATTTTCCCTGGCCGGGTCGGAGACGACGGCAGGATTTGGGTCGTAGATTATGTATATTCCGGAATATGACGTACCCTGGATTTGAATCCCATAGCTAAAGGTATGTTGAGTCTACTGGGAAGGATAAGGCGACTGAGGCTTTGGCCTATTGGAGTGTTATCTTTCATTGTGAGTTGAAACGTGTGGGTCGATGTTTGATAGACATCGATTCTACATTTATGTGAGTTAAACTGGCTCGGAAGCTAAGAGCTACGCGTGGGAGCCACCTCTAGAGTCCTTCAGGATCTAAGTGCTACGCGTGGGAGCTACCTCTAGAGTTCTGTACTTGGACACTCACTAATCGGACTGACTGTTTTAGAACGAGATAAATTTTCCTGTATGTTCAAATGTTAACTGTTTCAATTAATTCTTCGAAAATAAGTTAATATTACTTGTGTATTTTAAATACGATAATTGGTTAAATTTTGGGAAAATATATTATTTAGTCTTTCTAAAATATTTTAATTTTGGTTAAAATACTGAAGTCATAATTTGATTGAATTATGTGTTTGTTGCTGACTAAAGTTAGTTACACGCATGAAAATAGTTTTGCACAATAAGTGCTTTAATTATATTATAAAACTATTTTCTTAACTCTTGTCAATTTTGCACACGCATGAAAATAGTTTTCTTAAAATAAAATTTTCATTTTCATTATGTCCCTCACTGAGCTCTTTTAGCTTACACTCTCTTTTATTTTAAAATCGAACTCTGCAGATATCGACATTTTGGGAGTGACCTTGATCTCGATCCTCCCAGTGAAGTGTGGCTTGTTGGCTAGTACCTTTTATCGGTTTGGCTTTTGTTTGTATAAATTTTAGTTGTATTGAGTGTACTAATACAACAAGTTTTAACGAAGAGAAAGTGAGAGTTTGTTTATTTTTTTATTTATTTATATAACTAGTAAGCTAGTATTTTATTTGGGGCGTGACATATAATATTTAATAAAATCTAAGTCATGTTTTTTATTTTTTAAGTGTATTAATTATTCATGATTAAATATTTATTTAACATAACTTATAAAATTCAAATGACTTATTTTGTTATTTTATATTATTTAAATAATTATATAAAATTTAAAAATATTTTTTTATATATTATTTATGAATTCAGGTTTTGAGTTTTATTTAGTATTATATTAAACATTTGTATTTTGCTTTTTATTTATTTATTATTTATTTATTTATTGTGTATTATAATTTATCAAATAGTTTTTTAGAGTTTTTTATATATTTATGAAAAGATGATGTGGTAGGTTTGATTTATATAAGGTTAAGAGTAATTTTGAACAGACAAGCGTATAATTATATATTATATGGAAAAATTAACATCAAATAGTAGTTTGTTTAATGATTTGATTCATACCTTGTTAGCAATTGGTGCTATATATTGTGGGTACAAATCTCATTGGTTTTGTTTTGCGATTTTACTCTTTTTATTAACATTGCTTAACATTTACACATTTTCTATTATATTTAAATTATACAAAGGTTCGGGAGCCAAAAAATAATCCTTTAGAGACAAGGGGTTTAAACCCAAAATGTTTAATATTGATACCTAGCCCCAACCATTCCACCATGTGGTCCTGATGTTACATTTTATAACATTCAAAATTTTAGTCTTTCTTTTAATCCTACATAATTACAAGAAATTCATTTCTCAAGCTTAATACAAAAGTTAATACTTCTCATAAATATAAAATAAAATCTAAATAAATATTTAATAAATAAAAAAAGCAAAAATAAAAATAAAAACAAAACCAAAATATAAAATGTTATAATATAGCACTAAATAAACCTTAAAACTTACAATTAGAAAATATATATATACCAAACAATATTTTAAATTTATATATTTATAAGATTAATTTGTAAAATAAAAACTTAAAAATATTCTATAATAATAATATAAGCCATTAAAAATTATAAAACAAGTTAAATAAATATTTAATCATAAATAATTACTTAATATATTTAAAAATAAAAAATATAATTGAAATATTATAAAATAAATATCAAAATAATTAGATAAGAATATAATAAAGTGTGATTAACTTCTAAATAAATATTTCACACACAAATAAAGGTGTTCACAAAAAGAGATTTTGGGGTAAAGAGATTAATTGAGAACTTTTGTAGATAAATATAAAATATTATAATATGATAATAAGAAAAGTTCTCAATTAATCAATATATACTAATTCAATCAATTTTATTTAAATTTATATACTAATTCAATCAGTTTTAAAAATAAAAAACTTAAGAAATATTAGATAATAATATTATAGTCGTTCAAAACTATAAAGTTAGTTAAATAAACATAGAAAAATAAATATTTAATGATGAAGAATAAGTTGAATAATACATAAAAAATGTAGTGATATCAAATTTCGTCACCAATTATTATCAAGTTGTTATTGAAAAAGTCACATCCTATATCTTGATGTGAATGAAAAATTCATATTTGTCATCACTAAATAAGACTTTAGTGTCAAAGTAATGTTGTCACTATTTTTCTTGAAGCAGTGACAAAATATGGTGTGGTCATTAAAAAAGACTTATCGTGACACTGGATGTAATCACCATTCTTCATTGAAAAAATAATTACAAAACATAGTGTTGTCACGAATAAAAACTGTTATGACACCAAATGTCTTCACCATTTATTAGCAAGCACCCGCACTAGGCGCCTAAGGGTCACTGGTTTATCGCTGAAAGGTTCTCTCCTACCCAATTTTTTTCGTCATTCTATTATTGTGATAAATTTCATTTAATCGTCATCAAATATGCGAATTAGTGACAAAAAACTAGATCGATGATGACAAAAATAAATATTATCATCAAAATATATTTTTCAGTGACAAATAAAATTTTGTAACTATTGATAAACATATTATGACAAAATTTTATGCGTGGAAAAAATCGTCATAAAACATGTGATTTATTGTAGTGATGTTTGATCACATCTAGTCTGTTTGGATTAATAAATCAGACGCCAACTGCAATATTGCCACCACTCCCATGAACTCCAACTCTTCAGGAATTTGGTGTTTTTTTTGCCACATGACTAGAGAAAAAGGTAACTTATAGAATTTTAAATCTTGTGATGGAGGCATAATTTTTTTTAGTGATGGGACTCATGGTAAGACTATTTTTTAGGAGCTATTAACCTTGATGGTTCGTCTGGACTTTAGGAGGATCTTCTTGTTGATAATGTGTGTGCTCTAACAGGGTTGAGGTCTGCTGAAAATTTCTACCAACTTGTGAATAAATCCCTCTGTGATGATGTATTCTATAATGTCATTGTAGATGCAGTTTTTGCAGTAAATGCATTGGAGGCAACAACCACGATAAAAATCGCACATGTCATATCTAATCTAGTAAGGTTATCTCATGCATATAGTCACTGTCTTATGGTAAGAATTAACCTCTATGCCTCCTCTCGTGAACCTAGAGATGATAATGAAGCTTTAAAAGATGAATTTTGGCGCATGGTCTTGCAGAGTGAATTTGATAAATTCACTTACAACAATGGTTGGCACTTAGTTCCTTAACCAATTAATTAGAAAGTCATGAAAACAAGACGGGTTCTTGAAAACAAAACTTATGAGCATGGTAATGTTCTTCGTAACAAGGCTTATTTGATTATTCTAAACAACTCTCAAAATAAGGATGTAATTTATGATGAGTGTATTTCCCGAAAATCCAGACTTGGTCTCTTTATCCTATGCTTGTTGTTACTTGTCATCTTGATTTAAAACTTCATCTTATGGACGTCAAGAATGCTTTCTTGAATGGAAACCTTGATGAGGATGTGTATGTTGTAAAACCTCATGGTTTTGAAATCCCTTATACACATAACCAAGTCTATAAAAGGAAAAGGTGGCTTTATGGACTTGAAAGAGCTCCTCAAACTTGATTTGTAAAACTTTCTGAATTTCTTCTTGATATCTGAATTTCTTCTTGATATTGGTTTCAAAAGGGGTGAAGTTGACAAAACCATGTTTGTACGAAGATTTGGAAATGACATTTTTATTGCACAAATTTATGTGGATGATATTATATTTTGATCTTCTTCAGAAAAACTAACCAAATTCTTTGTACATTCCATGACTTCCACGTTTGAAATGAGCATGATTGGTGAGTTGAGTCATTTTTTGGGCTTACAAATCAAGTAGATTCATGATGGTATCACTCAAAGAAAGTATGCTCGTAACTTTCTAAAATGCTTTGATTTAGAAAATGCATTTCACATGAAAACTCCTATGCTTTCAAGTCAAAAGTTATCTAAGGATGATACGATTAAAGGTGTAGATCTTACATTGTATAGAAGCATGATAGGAAGTTTGCTTTACTTGACTACTAGTTGTCTTGATATTATATATAGTGTTTGTGTTTGTCCTTGTTATCAAAATCTTAAGATCACACATTTGAAATTCGTTAAGCATATCATTCGGTACATAAGTGGTATAATTGATTTAGGAGTTTGGTATACGAAAGAGACTAACAATGTTCTTATTGGATTTAGTGACTCTAACTGGGCAAGTGATGTTATCGATAGGAATAGTACAACTGGGGCATGCTTCTATCTTGGGAATAATCTAGTTTATTGGTTTAGTCGAAAGTAGAATTGTGTGTCTCTGTCAACAACTGAGTCTAAATATGCATTTGTAGGAAGTTGTTGTTCCTGATTTTTATAGATGAATCAAATGATTGCGGACTATGGTTCACAAAGTGACACTCTTACCATTTCTTATGATAACTCTAGTACAATTTTCTAGGGATCCAGATCAGCATTATCATACAAAACACATTGATATTCACCATCACTTTATACAAGATTTGGTTGAGAAAGACACTATTCGCATGAAGTATGGCGACACTGAAAATAAGCTTGCAAACCAAAGCATTAGATTATGAGAGATTCTTCTCTTTAAGAAGATCTTTCATTGTGTGTGTTATTTAAATGTGAGCCTGCATGCTGGAGCGTTTTCCTCACAACCCGCGACACTGTATATTATGTTATTTCTCTTTATTTTTTTCTCTTTTAAAGTTATTAGAAATACCTTGCATTGTGTCTCAACTAGTGTAGATGATTCTCTGTAATGCGCTGGTTAAAGGGTTGTACGTTTCAAAAACTAAAATATGAATTATTTATTACAAAAATGTACGTTTCTCATGTAAGCACAAAATCGATATCTTGTCTAATGTAGAACTCCTGAACCATCTTAAAAGGGGTGAAAATATGTGCTAATTTTATTATCAATGCAATTTAATGAGAAGCTTTCTTATACCAATCAATGATCACTGCGGTCTAATGAGATGTTTAATATTGTTGCTCAGCAAAGAGGAGGTACTATCTACTACCGGACACAATTTAGCAAATTCGCTTAGCAACTTAGAATGTTAATTCTTTTTCTAGGTTAAGGATTTTCAATTCATTGATCTTTCTGACGAATGTCATCCCGGATACCATTCCCATTAGGAACCACATCTGCAACAATTGAAGTTATTTATTTATTTTTTGTATGTGTGAAGTTTTTTCTTTTCATATTTTGGCATAAATCTCCCAAGACATGCATAACTTTGTATCAGTAGGCTCCTTGTTGATTTTTGATTCTTATACACGAAGTGAGGATAAGAATTTCTTCTCTTTTTGGAAAATGTGGAGGTGTTGAATTTTCGTGTAAGGTTATACACAAGTACGCTAAATTAGAAGGTGAGATCTTCTCAGGATTTAGGATTTTCATGAGCTTTGGTAATGTGGGTTCCAAGTTTTCTTTTTTCCGTAACTTAATTATCGTTTCCATAATTAAGCTTTTATAACCTAGATCATTATTTCCTTATATAAGGTTGTTTAAATTTTAGATCTTCTTGGATAGATTTTGGGGACCCTTGGACTTCTTGATCTTTTACACACACACACACACACACACACACACACACACACACACACACAAACACACACACACACACGTAAAGTACCTACATACCACATGCACATATTATCCTTTTCAAATCTTTGTGGTTTGAGTCTTGAAGTGACCCATACTTGAAAGTATGGACAAGATCTTTTAGGTATAAAATTGCTCTTCAAAATTCCAAACAACAGTTCGTCTTCATCCACATTTGACACCGCCGCTCGAAGATCCGACACCGTTCCTGAAAGCTCATTGCAGCCACTGTCTACACCCATAGCTGATTTTATCACTGATGCAGTGCCCAATGCGTCGGCTGATGTGATGGCATATGGGGGATTATTTCTGCACCTAGGTCGTCGTCACCTATTGTTCCAGCTTCCTCTTCACGACCTGTTGCATAACCACCATATATTATTGTTCATACTAATGAGAAATATTCAACTCCATCTCATTCAACGACCTCCTCGCTCATGCGTCAATCTCCAATCAACACGCCGCCTCATGACCCTAACACCATTATTATTTTGGTCACTAAGTCAACTGATCCACAAGCAGCACTATTTCATGGTGATAAAGGGAACCATATCGATGTCTAGAATCCTCCTAACTTTGAGCTCATCCAAGAATCGCTCAAGCCAAGTTATACTCCATCCTCTCGCAAGTCCAAACGTCTCTAAAGCTATGGACCTAATGCTTTTGAGTCACCTGACTCTTCTTTTGGAGTCTCCGAGAAGGGAGGGTCAAGATCCAAGAAGCAGAAGAATCAAAAGAAACAAAAATTGAAGAAATATGTTAGGGTTTCGAAGAAAGGGGGAGATGCTACCGCCGATGTGATTCCGGATGTCATTGTTAATGTTGTTAGAATTCCAACTAAATTTAACTCATAAATTATTGTTGACATTCCTGGTGGTGTTACTTCTGATGTGACAAAGGTGTTTTCTAATGAGTCTGACTTAGATACCTCAGCATTTTTTTGGCATGTCATACTCCCTCCGCTTCTTATCAAATCTCATATCCCCTCGATAATGACATAAAACCTACCGGCTATGCACTATTTCATTTTTATAAGGGCAAGAACATTGAATTTATTCCTTCACACCCTCTACCTATTTTGATCCTTGATATCTCTACTGACAAGATTCTTTTGGATGGGAATGATCTAGCTCTCGCACATCTACGGATGATATTATCGACATCTATGCCCGAATGCTAATCAGATCAATCTAATTATTGAGAATGGTTTTGATGATGATGTGATGAATGTGGTAATTGATTCTATCAGCAATACGCTCTCCTCTACACCCGCATCTTGTTCTAACTATGATTTAGGTAATGCTTTCACTAATACTTTTTATACTCTAGTTGCTCATGATAATTATAAGATGTTTACAAGTTGATATCTGATTAAGGAGAAGCATCGTCGTGTGTCAACATTTCAAACTGGCAACTCCTGTGCATTGTTGATGATGTTGTGCCATTTGAGCAAGTTGTTGTGTATGAATTCTACTTCAACCTATGTGTTGAGGTGCATGATCCTTCCTCTCTGAAATATGACCGAGTTTATGTGCATGAGGAGATATTTATTTCAATCCCGTGGTGATTAATACTCTATTTGAAACCCTCGATGTTGTTTAGGACCCAAAACAAACTGATTTCACTCGCATTATCAAGTTTTTGACTAGTGATATAACCATCGAGGGGTCTACTTAGCTTCCTTCATCTCACATGACTTCTCTCTACGATTTTTGGCATAAAGTTTGTTGCAGTAACTAGGCACGTACTAACAACAACTCCAAATTTACTGAACTTCATGCGCGTAACCTTTATCAACATGGGACTCATATTCCATATAACTTTGGTGCTCATGTTTTTGGTGTGGTCACATTCTTTGCCACATCTTCTTCGAAGAAGTGGACTTTGAATTTCCTAGTCAGATCTTTCGGGTGCTGGTGTCTCTCGTTCCCTGAGTTCCTCTGCTTGGACATTTAGATGTGTTCGTTACTACTCTGCCTCTTCTCAATGCTAAGAATTGCCTTGTCGATACTCTTGTGGCATATTCTAAAGATGTGGATGGTTCTTTTAGTTTTGAAACTGACGCTCCTGCTGTTCCTAATTCCTCTCCTACTCCTAATGCCACCCCAAACGCTGCTCCAGATGCTACTGCGGATGCTGATCAAATCTTCACTGGAATTCATGATTTTGAGGGTTCTGCTCCAATTTTGCTAATTTCAATGTCGTGTTCACTTTTACTGGATTAATCGCAGTATCTAATGATGTTGTTGCTCATTTTACTGCTCTCCGTACCCAGATTCTTAGCCTACTTGTGGACTCTCTTATTTTTTGCCAAAAAGGAAGAGTAGATATTGAAGATGGTGGTGCTCAAGGTTCAGGTTTTATTGCTCCGTGTCAGGCAAATGAGCATTTGTTATGAGAGAGATCAGAATAATAGGGAAGTTGATATTACTGCGGACATTAACACCAATGCCATGACGAATGCCATTTATAAACTTGCATCGTATTCAGGGGGAGCTAGACCATCTTTAATTTTCTTCATTCTTACTGGACTTCGTGATGAAGATGATAATAGAATGCAGTTTGACTTTGAAACTTCTACGTTGTCGAAACGAAGTGATCTCACTTCGAAGTTCGATGGTCTCTTTCCTTAAGAGATGATTTATGATTTCATTTAAAATACTGTCATGATGCTTTTAATTGTAATGTTATCTATTTTGCTATTTTAAATGACTGTGACCTTTTGCCTTAACTTATTAATGCTTGTTATATTTACTTTAAAAACATTGTTGCATATGTCACATCATTCTTCTTAACTATTTCATGTTTGATTACAACAATTTAGGTGGAGTATTTTATGTAATTATAGGATTTTAATACTTGATATTATCATCATATAAATTTTGTCCAAGAAACACAAAAAGGGAGAGATTGTTGAATCACGTATTTTATAAGTACGTGATTTAATATATTATGTATTTTGTCTTATTTAATATATTGACTTTCTTGTCAATATTTAATTATTTATTAAAAATTTGATATTTATCATCTTTGATAATTATCATTTATATTGTTTAGTATAAGATTATGTTGCAATTTTCTTTCCCTATATTAGTATTTGTATGTGGCTAGAAAATATTATTTAGGTTTCTAATATTTGATCTTGTTTCCTTACGAATGATATTTATTTTCAATACATTATGTATATCTCTTTTACTTATTTTGTAGGTCTCTTTTACAAGGTTTTACGATATAAAGTTGAAATATTGCTCAATTATACTCACGAATTCAGTGAGAAAAATCAATGCAAAAAATGTTGAGAGTATATTTATTCAAGTGTCTGTATTTTTATGGATACAACTGCGAATGCTTTCGACATCTACGATAACATACTGCAATTTTAATTATTTTATTTCATTATTTTACAATTTTCTTTAATATTCAATATTGTGATTGTGGAATATTAAGTGTAGTTAGCCACCCCACAATTTAAATATGTAAAGGATCATTCATATGGAATTTTCTCAGAATTTTATAAGGAATTCTATTAAAAATTAATATAAAGTGGGGCACTTATAATATGCTCATCGTCGATTCAGACATGCCTCGTTCACTCGTTGTTGGTATTTTCGATTGCCAGCCTATGCATGTGAGTGGTTTGTGCAACAGAGATAGGTGCAGGCCGAAGGGGTGAGAATGAGGAAAATGATCAATTTCCCCATAAATATATTATACATAAGTTTTCTTTAAGTTTAAGGGATATATTCGATAATTGAAATGAAACTTTTAATTAAAGTGAATGTTTTTTGATTGAATGGGAAAAATAAAAGGTTGAATGTTATTTGAGAATTAATAATTATTTTAGTGTATCATATGATAATTATCCATATTATCCATATTTGTAATTATATGAAATAGTAGTATTAGCCGTTTTAAGTATCAGATTTACTATAAATATATTTGTTATATGTGAAATAATAGAATTAGCCGTTTTAATTATCTAATTTCTGCTATAAATAGTGCACAAGCATTGGTTGGACAAATACAGCCCATTCCGACTTTTGCAAACTCCACGAAAAATGAAAGTTCATTTTCTTTAAATATACTATGTGTTTGCAAAATACCAAGCTACCTTCATGTTTCTTGTAAACCAAATATATCCACAGAGGTCATCTTCAAATAGAAAATTAAAAGCACTTCAAGAAGTCTTTGTCTTTTTACCAAAATTAATATCCATTATATTGGTTTATCTATTTTATTGAACATTTAGTATTCAAGTTTTTTATAACTATTGTTGCATGTAAAAGTGTCAACAGTTTGTCAAATTTAGGGAGAGAACATGCGATTATTATTTACCGGTGCCGTGGGGGCATTTCCTCTCTAAATAGAGTATCAGGACATGTTTCGACTTGAGCTATTATAAATATTACTCCTTAACTTATATATTCATAATAATTGTTTATTATTCATTTGGATCTTATTAATTGTTAAACCCCAATAAATATCCCCCAATAAAATATGAGTCTCATATTGGATAAATGCGTTGTCCATTACAATTGGGTGAGTACGAAACCTTTTTCGTCCATGAGTATTTTCACCCTAGTGCTTGCTTCGGTCGACGAGGTTAAGGCTTGCGCATAGATGCATATGTTTGCAATCGTGTAATGGGGTTGACTTACTTAGTTCTTTCTTTTCGCCCTAGCGTCGGAATCAACTAAAGGCGTAAGATCGGATTAGATTCGATCGACCAAGAGTTATAAGTGTCTATAATTGGTTTGGACACCTACCGGTTGTGCTATTGTGGTCATAAGCCCTAGCAGTGGCTGTAATAGTATGAATATGGATCTTGGCTCACTATGATCATATTTGATCTGAGTCCGTATTTTACCGTGGGGTCGTAGACTATGTTAAAATAGTGGGAGATAATTATTAAAATCCTTGTTAATTAGCCCATAATTGTGATCATAGGAATTAGAATTAGAGTTTTAACTCCCTCTCTATTTATTTCTCTAAATTAGTTAAGATGTCGAATTTTCATTGAAATGCTAGTTGAAACGAACAAGTTGACCGTACCAAACTTTATGGATTGGTTGTGCAATCTGCGTTTAGTTCTGAGACAGGAAAAGATTGAGTATACGTTGGACACACCTGATCCCTGAGATTCCTGATAAAGATTCTCCTAAATATGCCAAGTTTGACATGGATATTCATGAGAAACATAAGGATGGTGCAACTTCAGCACAGTGTATCATGCTAACTGCGATGACAACTGAATTGCAGAGACAACATGAACACATGGCCCCTTATGAAATGTTAGATCATTTGAAGAGTCTCTATACTTCGCAAGCTCAAACTATAAAGTATGAGCTGTTAAGAGATCTCTTTAAGTTCAAGCTTCATGATGGGTGCAAGGTGTTTGTGCATGTCTTGAAGATGATATGGTTAATTGAGAGGTTGGCTTCGATTGAAATGAGCCTACTTGAAAATGTATCAGTCAAATTGATCTTGAATCCGCTTCCTAATTAATTTGAAAACTTAAACAACACGAAAGTGAAACTTCCCGAACTTTATAACATGCTTGAGACATATGAGTCTTCCACCTCAAAGGGCAAAGTTGTACTCATGGTCAGTACATCTGTTTGATCTAACTTGAAAGGTAAAAAAAAGTAGAAAAATAAAACTAAGACTAGGCTTAAGCCTACGTCTTTGAAGACAAAAGGAGGTGCTCATAAGAAGTCAACATTGGCTAAAGACGTGTGCTTATATTGCAAAGAAAAGGGACATTGGAAGAGAGACTGTGGGAAATGGAAAACATTAGATGTTTCCTGCTCCTCAGGTATGTTTGTCATTGAAATAAATATGTCTATTAATAACTCTCACTGCTGGGTATTTGATACCGGGTGCGGCTCACACATTTGTAACAATGTGTAGGGGCTAAGTGACAGCAGGATGGTTAGACCGGGGAAGTTTGCCTTCGCATGGGAAATGGATCAAAGGTTGCTGCCAAGCGTGTAGGGACTTATAGATTATATTTACCCTCGGGTTATAGAATTTATTTATATAATTATTATTTTATCTCATCGACTACGAAGAATATTTCTTCCATTCTGATGTTAGACATTGAAGGGTTTTCCTTTAATTTTGCTAATAATAATTATTTATTTACGCATAATAGTGTTGTTTATGCAAATGCTCCTCTTGTGAATGGTCTATATGTTCTTGATTGTAGTCGTGACATTTTCAATGTGCAAAACAAACATATAAAGTTAAGTAATATGAATAATCCCACCTATTTATGGCATTGAAGGCTTGGTCACATAAATGAAACAAGAATCGCAAGGTTAAGAAAGTTAGACTACTTAACACCATTTGATTTTGAGTCTTACGAACAATGCGAATCTTGTCTCAAAGAAAAAATGACCAACAAGCCATTTTCTGTGAAAGGCATACGAGCAAAAGAGGTGCTTGAGCTGGTTCATACTGATATATGCGGACCTTTCCCTACTCAAGCTAGAGGCGGTTATTCATACTTCATTACTTTTACTGATGACTTCTCTAGGTTTGGAAATGTGTATATCTTGAAGCACACGTCAGAGGCTTTTGACAAATTTAAGAAGTATAAGTTAGAAGTAGTTAAACAAGTTGAGAAGAGTATTAAAACTCTTCGATCGGATCGAGTAGGAGAATACCTGAGTAAATAATTTCTCGATTACTTAAAACTTCATGGATTCCAATCGCAATGGATGCCTCCTGTAACACCACAATTGAATGATGTTTTTAAAAGAAGAAATTGAACCTTATTAGATATGGTTAGATCCATGATGAGTTTCTCAGATCTTCCGACATACCTATGGGGGTATGCTTTACTAAACTCAATATATGTTTTGAATAGAGTTCCATCGAATTCAGTAGATAAAAATCCTTATGAGTTATGGCATGTCACTTACGTACATGCGAACCTAGGGTTGCCCCGCATATGTAAAGAAGATGCTTACTGACAAGTTGAAATCTAAAAGTGAGAAATGTTATTTTGTGGGGTATCCTTAAGAAACACTAGGATACTATTTCTATCTTCCTGGAGAACATAAGGTCATTGTTTCCAAGCAAGCAACTTTCTTTGAAGAAGACTATGTCTACAAGGAAAGGAGTCGAAATAAGGTAGAACTTGAAGAAATTCAAGAACCACAAAGTGACATGTAGGTTGAAAACTTTTCTAATGACCTAGGCAAGAATTCAGTGGGAGCTTCTGGTCATTCCTATGGTGAAGATTTGTCACTTAAAAGATAATCTTTAGCCAGTGAGAGCATTGATAAAATTGATGCAGTAATGCAAAATTTATCATCGCAACTGATGGAAGACCAAGCAATGGTTCCACAACTCCCTCCTCAGGAAGTTCATGTTGATGACACTTTTAAGGGATCTCAAAATGCTGGACCATCCAGCACAGAAGAACCTTCTCATGATTAGAACACTCAAATCACTCAAACGCATGATAACCAACTCCGTAAGTCTACTAGGATTCATCAGCGACCGGAAAGACTAAACCTCCTTGTAGAGGGACAAGGTGGCTAGGAAATTTCGGATGATGATGAACCTAGAACTTACACTGAGGTTATATTAGACATTGACTCAAAGAGGTGGCTTGAAGCCATGAAATCAGAAATGAACTCGATGTACACAAATAAAGTTTGGAACTTGGTTGACTTGCCAGTTAGGGTTAGACCCATTGGATGAAAATGTGTCTTCAAGAAGAATATCGATGCAAATGGTAAGGTGCAAACCTAGAAGGCTATATTGGTAGCAAAAGGTTATAGTCAAAGAGAATGAATTGACTATGATAAAACTTTTTCTCGAGTTGCGAAAATCAAGTCCATTAGGATTTTCCTTTCTATAACTGCATACTATATTAACATATTTGGCAGATGGATGTTAAAACTGCATTCCTCAATGGTGAATTGACCGAGGAAGTGTATATGATACAACCAGAAGGTTTTACATTTGAATCAAAACCCAAAGCGGTATGCAAGCTACAAAAGTGTATTTATGGACCTAAACAAGCCTCTAGAAGTTGGAATATTTGTTTTGACAAAGCAATCAAATCATTTGATTTTCTCAGAAACAAATAAGATCCATGCCTTTATAGTAAACGCATTAGAGAGAGTATTATTTTTATTATTATATATGTTGATGACATATTGATAATTGGAAATGATACCCTTATCATGAAATCAGTAAAAGATTGGTTGTCCAGCACCTTCATTATGAAGGACTTGGGTGTAGCCTGTTATGTTCTTGTAACTAGGATCTACCAGAATAGACCTAATAGAATATTGGGGCTTTCACAATCCATGTACATAGATAAAGTGTTAAGACGATTCTCTATGGAATATACCAACAGGGTATATATTCTAATGAGCCATGGTATCAAGTTATCAAAGAAGGATGGTCCTTCTACTGATAAGGAACTTGAGCGCATGAAAAGGATCTCATACACTTCAGCAATAAGATACATCATGTATGCCATGATTTGCACAAGGCCAGATGTGGCCTATTCACATAGCATGACTGGAAGATTTCAGCAGAATCCTGGGGAGGAACACTGAAAAGAAGTCAAGAGTATTCTTAAGAATCTTAGAAGAACTAAAGACTATTTCTTAGTCTATGGTGGATAAAAAGAACTGGCAGTTACTTCGTACACTAGTGCTAGTTTCTAAACAGACCATGATGAATATAAGTCATAATCTGATATGCCTTCATTTTCAATGATAGGGCAGTAAGTTGGAATGGTTCCAAGAAAACTACTGCCGCTGATTCGGTAAATCGAAAGCTGAGTACATTACTACATAAAAGGCAGATAAAGAAATTATCTTGATAAACAAATTCTTAAGGAATTAGGGGTAGTTCCTAGCACCAATATCATTGTATTGTTACAACATTGGTGTTATTGTGCTAGCCAAGGAACTGAGATCCATGAACAATAACAACCATGTACTAAGACGCTACCACTTGATCAGGGAGATAGTGGAGATAGGAGAAATTAAAATAGAGTATGCTCAAAGCAATCATGTTCTGGGTAACATGATGAGCGTTTCGTGAACCTGAATATTGGATATAATAGGTGCTTGACTCTAGGCCAATTGGGAGATTGAATGTATAAATGTCCTAGAGACAATCAGATTTAAAGACATTATACCTGATCACAATTATTATATATATCATTATATATATGTGTTTCTACCCAAAATATGACCAGCTTCAAGGACAACGCCTAGAACCTTGAACACCTTTTAGCATTGCACACAAAAACACGTTATAAAGGACCACCGGTGGTTTTCCGGTGGAAACCTCTCTGATGCTTAAGTATGTAAAGCGTATAAGGTTTCTCTTAGAAAACAAAAAAGGAATGCACAAATAATGACATACCTCTCTCAGCCTTGGGGCTGAGATATTTATAGTTTTCTCCCAGTGGGGACCCCAGCCGGGATCTTAGGAGCACATGCCGCGAATAACGGGCCGTTACGTAACCAATTCTGACAAGTGGTCCCACCTGTCTCTCCCTGGGGAGTCTGAAGACCAGGTCTTTCCTAGTACAGATCTTTCCTCTTATTTGGGCTCAAAATAGCGACACTGCTCAACTCCGCTTTCTCTGATGTCTTGCTCATACCTTTTAGGGTAATCCATTCGCCAGACCTGTCCCGAGCTAGTTCTCCAAGAACTGCCTTATGAGGGACTCCTCTCTGGCTCGCCTTACCTTGACCTCCCAAGAGTTAGATCTTTCTCGGGGATGAGCCAACTACCAGCCATTAGTTCCCTTAATCCAGATCTAACTATACCCCCTAGTTATTCTTTTTGTCGACACTAGATCAGGTCTACCCCCGTCTAGGTCTGATAATTAGGGCCAAATCAACTCCTCCCCCCGAAAAATAGTTGGGGTAGATCTGTAAAATGCGATAGCTCTTTTCCCGCCTGTATATTAGGGCTCCTACACGCCCTTCTAAAATTCCGTATCTGACCCAATCCCGGGAAATCCGCTCAATCATTGGCCTTTTTAGCGACGGTCCATATCCTGAGGCGGTTGCCACATCTCACACGCCTCCTAGAGTACTTGAACAATCGAAAGGTCAGTCGACGTGTCTCTTGGCGATTGGCCCTCCAGCTCATCGCTTGGAGTACTGTGTAACCGATAGGCTAGTAGCGTCTCTTGGCGGTTGGGATTCCAGCTCATCGTTTGTGTTGTTGTGCGTTTGAAAGTCATTAAATGCACGTATCCCATCAAAATCTCGCTTTTTGCTCGAATACCATTTTTTTAAAACACCTTTATCCTTATACCTCCCGCTATCTCCCTCATTATCCTCACTTTCTCATATTTCAGTTTCCACAAAATACTTTTGCTCTTTGCCTCTTCACCTCCGGCGACTTTATAACAACTCCAAGATTTTCCGATCTCCTCCGATCACCAGGTATTTCCTTGACCTTTAGTAATTATCCACTTATGGCACAGTCTTCTCCTTCACTATCCGCTAGTTTTCCAGCCAGCCGCTCCTCCACCGGCGGTTCTTCTTCTCATGATTCTTCCGCCGGTGATCCTTCTTCTTCCCCTTCCACCCAGTATAGGGCCCATACATCCTCTTCCTCCTCCGCTAATCCTACTCCAGAAGCAGCAACGGCGGCGGCCACAGGGGCTACTTTGCCATCTTCCTCCTTTGAGTATCATCCCTATATTTCCGGCCATCTTCACATCTGCAGTATTCTCAGCGACCGCACCGTGGACGGTTTGCGCTACAAATATCAGATTCCGATGTGCTTCGAGTTGCTGAGTCCTCGCGGCGGCGTGATGGTTTATCAAGCACCAACGAGTTTCCTACCCTTCTATGTAGACAAATTCCAGGCAGGCCTACGCCTGCCAGTGCACCCATTAATCCTATAAATTTCCCACTTATACGGGGTCCCAGTTCACCAATTGGTCCCCAATTCCTTTAAAGCTATCATATGTTATAGCTTAGCCATGAGGTATGCAGGTTGGTCCCCACAGCTCATACCTTTTACCAGCTCTTTCAGGTGAAGAGCTCATCGCATGGGTGCTTTTACCTTTGCGCTAGATCTGGGGTCCGTTTTCTCGCAGGTTTCCCTACTTCATACAAGGCCTGGCACAAGAAATTTTTCTTTATCCAGTGCTTGGAAGAATGGGGCTTCCCCCCTCACTCTATCGATGAGTTGCCCCCTCAACAGTCCTTGGCCGTCAAAGAAAGGCCTATCCGTGTTCAAAAAATAATCTCTACTTTAAACGCACACGTATTTCCCGTCTTTGAGCTTCTTACCCCTTCCACCATAGAATTCTTTCATTCCGAGGGGGAGAATAACTACTTGCCTCCCGAAATTGGTAAAAGATAGATGATTCTATACCCTTACGCGTTTTAATGCTCTTGTGTTGGTTTGAAAACTGATCCATCTGTTTGTCTTTTCAGAAAGTATGATGCAGAGAATCATGACTGCGTGCCAAGGAGGAGCTCCGTCCGGGTCGGGACCTCAACCTCAAGAACCCGAGCCTAATCGGTCCGGAGCTGGTGGGTCAGGAATTGTCCAGACCTCTCCCGAGCCCGAGGTAGAGATCGTGGCTCCTTCGGCTCCGGAATGGAAGTGGGAGCATATCTCGATGGATTTTGTGGTAGGTTTACCACCATCGACGAGAGGTAACAAGGCAGTTTGGGTGATAGTAGATCGTTTAACCAAGTCGGCTCACTTTTTACCGGTCAAGATGACCTTCAACATGGAACAATATGCCCAAATCTATATTCGGGAAATTGTTAAGTTGCACGGAGTACCGGTCTCGATTGTGTCGGACAGAGACACGAGGTTCACCTCGAACTTTTGGAAGAGCTTGCAAAGGGCTTTGGGCACTAAGTTGAAGTTCAGTACAGCTTATCATCCTCAAACAGACGGCCAAACTGAGAGGACTAACCAGGTCATGGAAGATATGCTGAGAACTTGCATACTTGACTTGGGAAGTCAATGGGAAGGCTTATTACCACTGGTGGAATTTGCTTACAACAACAGTTACCAATCCACCATTGGTATGGCTCCGTACGAGGCTTTGTACGGGAGGAAGTGTAGATCTCCTTTGTACTGGGACGAAGTAGGGGAGAGAAAGATTTTGGGCCCCGAACTAGTCCAAGAGACGGTTAAACACATCGCCATGATCCGAGATCGAATTAGGACTGCGCAGGATCGACAAAAATCTTATGCGGACCGACGAAGAAAAGATCTGCATTTTGAGGTAGGCGATAAGGTGTTTCTGAAAGTAGCACCGGTCCGAGGCGTAGTGAGGTTTGGTCAAAGGGGGAAGTTGAAACCAAGATTCATAGGGCCGTTTGAGATTCTCAGGAGAATCGGGGAGTTGGCTTACGAGCTTGCACTACCACCTAGTTTATCGAGCATTCACAACGTCTTCCATGTGTCGATGCTAAGAAAGTATGTCTACGATCCACACCATATCGTAAGTTACGAAGAATTGGAGGTTAATAAGGATTTAACTTATGAAGAGGCTCCGGAAGCGATTTTGGATCGTAAGGTACACCAACTAAGAAATAAGGAAGTAGCATTGATCAAGGTGCAATGGAGACGTCATGGGATGAACGAGGCCACTTGGGAGCAGGAGGAAGAATTCAAAGCGAAGTATCCAAATTTCGGCATTTCGGGTAAGTGCGGAATTTTGAGGACAAAATTTTTCTAAGGGGGGTAGGTTGTAACATCCATACATCCAATGCATTTTTATTTATTTATTTAATTACAATCATGCATTAAAAATAATCCTAGTCCCAAACTCGTCACTATAAATTATTTTATACTTTTAGTTCTCATTGATTCAAGAAACTCTATATAATAAAAAAATTCTAGTGCGATTGTTTAATATATAATACCTCAATTTTAAAGACTATTATATTATAGTTGTATTCTATATAAATTATCTAAAATTATTTTAAAATCTTTTTATAATCAAATTAATAGATTTTAGTTTTAAATAATCTAAGAACTCTAATTAAGTGAATTTATAGTTCAATTTCAAATAAAATTATATTATCAATTTCTAAGAAATTATTATAATTATTTAGTGATTTAATTATTTATTTAAATTACTATCGAGTCGTCTATGAAATAATTTCGACTTCTAAAATTATTGTAATTTATATTATAGTTATTTTAATAATTGGGTCGTTCACGGAATTATTCGGTTTAAACCTTAAGCCGTCTAATATGTCATTTTATTCTCGGACTTAAAAACAAGCCCAATCGAAACCCAATTACTAGCTAGCCCGAGTCCACTAAGTCTTAGCCTAAACTTTCCTAAATTAAACCCATTCTTTGGTTTATAAGCAAAGTCCCAATTTTTTTTCCTTCAGCCGTTTTCATCACCTTCAAACCCTCTCAATAATTCTTTTTTTTCGACTCTTCCTCACAATTCTGCAAACGTCCGCAAGCAAAGGTAATGGCCAAATTCTTGTTTGTTTTCTAAATTTTTCATAGAAATTGACCCCATTCAACCCTACCGACATCTCAAAGCGCCAACACCAAACAAATTCCCGACAACTCTCGACTGAAACTCAAAACCGGACCGCTGTCCAAACCCGCACAACCAACCAACATCACGCCTGCCGATTCCTATCATCACCCCTGCCAACGTCACAAAATCGCCAACCCGTTTCCAGGCCCGAACAACATCACCCATCAATCCAAACTAAAACCAAACCTCCGAAAAACGGCAGCCACTACAACATCAAGGCAGGCAATCGGCCGAGACAAGCCACAGATGGGCTTGCCACCACGAACAACTGTCCATCGTCGCACCAACACCAGTGGCCCACATCGACTGCCGAACTGCCACCCAACAGCCTCCGACACCACCGCAACCAAACGCCACCAAACCCATGCCGTAAACCTGTACGCCGCTCGTCGTCTCGCCGACGTGCTGTCGCCAAAGCCAACGTCACCACGGCAAAACCGACACCAAACCCATGCCCGCAACCCTGTACGCCGCCCCGTCGACAGCCACACCACCACAGCCCACAACCCCAACGCCTGCCACCCAACATCCTCCAACGCCAAACCTCAACGCCGCCTTGCAGCCACGGCCGCCCGTTCAACACAACACCAGGCGCACCCCGGTTCACGGCCCGAACCCGACACGTCGAATGATCCGAATCTCCATCCGACAACCCCCAGCAGCCCCACGTTTTCAACATCACCACCACCTGCAAACCCCACGTAGCCAAGTCCACGACGTCCAAAAATTTCAACCAAACCACGGCCAATCCGGCAAACCCAACATCCAAAACCCCCAACCGTCGGCCGACCACCATATTCTACACAATCGTCGCCCAAGCCAACGACACCACGGCAAACCATCCGAATCCCCACCCGAAACCCCACAGCCCCACAATCGAACCGGCCGAATTGCGACCAATAGCCCACGCAACCGAGTCACCCCGTCGTCCGCCGCTACGAGCCATCGCCACCCAGCCGATCCCGGAGTCACTCTCACGTCGAATTTCCATCTCTACTGTCGCTACTACTCAGCCACGGTAGCGCCTCGCCTCGCCGCTCTGAAAGACGCCAGCCGCCGATCGATCGAAGGAGGAGGTGCCGGCCAAAATTGCCGGTTGCGCCTCCTTGCCAGTTCTTCGCCACCATCGCGCCGCCGATTGCCACCGCCTGCACCTTCGGCCGCCGGCGACGATTGAGCAAGAAGGAGGGGCTGGCCGAGTCCTGTTTTGGGGAGAAGGAAGGAGAAAAGAAGAAAAGGGAAAGAGACGGGTTTTGAAGAAAGAAATTAGGGATTTAAACCCTTTAATCCAAATTTCCAGAAACTCGCAGATTGACCCCCCGACTTTAGCCATCTTTTTAATTGAACACCCAAATTACCAGTAACCCCAATCCAGCCCAAAACACATTTTATAAAATACTTTCAGTCCAATTTTATTATTATTATTATTTATATTATTATTATTATTATCATTAATACTACTATTATTATTATTACTATTATTATTATTATTATTATTATTATTATTATCTTTTCTATTATTAGTATTATTATTATTAGTAGTATGAATATTAAATATGAAAATACTAATTAAATATATTTTCTAATTTATTAGGTGACGAGCATTAAGGGGACTTAGGATTTCAACTACGTGCATATCACTCGACTTTCCACGACATTTTACGAGGTAGGGACCACCGACCTGTCTTATGTTAAATTCTATGTGCTCAAATCTATGTGCAATGTGTATCATGAAATTCTATGTTTATAAAATAATATAGCCGTGGGACCGCAAAAGTTGTCCGTGACCGGGGAAAAGGGTCATTGGGTTTATCCCAGCGTGCTATATCCAATGATTAAAACCAGGGGCCTTAAGTGCCTATGACCAGGGAAAAGGGTCATCGGGGAAGCCTATGACCGGGGAAAAGGGTTATAGGGGAAACCCGCCGCGTTTTAGCTGCAGTCAACTGTCTTCTACGTTAAAATTATGAATTCTATGGTTAATTGTGATATTTGTGAGTTGTATAATTTTGCATGAGGTATGTCGGTGTAACTATTGAGTACGTTGAGCTCATCCCAAATCAACGACGTGTTTTTCAGGTACAAATGAAGATATCGAATGAAAGGGAAACGAGGAGGGGAATGAAAAGTCTTGATGTTGGTTTTATGTTTTAAAACTCGTTTCATTGTTTTAAATAAGGGTTGAACTAGACATAGAGAAGTGTTTTTGATTATAAATTACTTTTGATGATGATTTGGGTTATTTATATTATGATCATTTCCGCTGCGAAATTCTTGAACGTTTTTTTTAAAAAATGTAAATCTTTTAAATTAAAATCATGAAAATTAGACATTTATTGTGACGCCAAGATTTCTCCATTTAATTATTTAAAAATATAATTCAATTTTCGACTAAAGTGAAATCGGGGCGTTACAATTTTGCTAAGCGTCCTTCTCACTTCAGGCGGCAGCCAAGAGGTCCATTCTGGTGGCCAGGGCTAGGGGAGCCTTAATGAATACAGACCTGGAGAAAGAGCACCAAACCTTGCAAGAAAAGTAGAGGAAGCTGCGGGCATTTTGCAAAGAGAAGGTCAGCGAACTGAAGAAGGCTGAGCAAGAACTGGAGGCCGTGAAGAAAGCTGAACAAAAGGTTCTAGAGATGGCTCGAGAAGAGGCGAGGAACGAGGTCCTAGCCGAGGCTCGGAGTTTGGCGGATGAGACTGTAGCCAAGGCTCGTGAGACCTGGAAGAAGGAGTTTCTGAACTCTGAAGAGGGCTTAAGTCTCATCCAGATCACCAGGGACTACGTCCAGTGGGCATTCCTAGGGTCAGAGAATCTATACCAACTGCTGGCTCCAGAGGCCGAAGTATACTTTCATTTGGCCTTGGATGCTCAGGCAAAATGGGCCCAAGAGAAGCCAACTGTCCCCTATGACCGAGCTGAAGTTCTTAAGCAACCTCCAGAGCCCAAGTCATTTAGCTATTCGCTCGAGCTAGATCATCTCCATAGGCTTGACACGCCGAAGCTGGCTACGCTCATCTTTGCCGATCTTACTGCTCCCCCAGCTTCATCAGAGTCAGCTCCGCCAAATCCTGACCTGTCACTGGCCCTGACCACTTCTAATCCCTCCCCCACCTTCGCCGGTTTGGGGGAGCTGCCAGGTGGGGCTTCCCCTAGAGCGTTAGCAGAAGATGCGGTGGACCAGCTCACACAAAAGTTAGATGCAGAAGCTTAGGCCTATCTTCTTAGTATTTTGCTGCGACTTTTTGACAGACCTGTTGTTTAGCCTGTGTGGCTGGTCTGTCCTTGTCTTTATTTCATTTACAAATTTGTACTGAACTACTTCTATTTTCATGATAATGAATGTTTTGTCTTGTTGCAACCTTTGGCCTTCTAGGGTTTCCTGATTTTCCGGAAACCCTAGTACTCTTTATTCTCTGTCATGTACATTTCTTTTACTTTAAATACATGTATGAACGCCTTCGTTTATCCCATCTCTCCGCAATGGCGTCTTCTCCCCTTCTACAAGAACTGGACTCATTGAAACGGAAGAACATCTCCTTGGTGGTCGAGAAATTCAAACTTTCCGATCAGCTGACCTCGCTTAAGGAAAAAATTGGCTATCTCTACTGTCTTCTAGAAAAAGAAAGAGGCAGAAAAAACATTACTACAATAAGGAGTGGGCGGAGCTCCGCCAGTTAAACCGCTAATTGCAAGAGGAGAGGGCTGACTTGATCGAGTCAGTGAACCGCCTAACCATCGCCGCCGGCGAAGCTCACACCTTGGCTGAGCAATCTGACAAGTACCGCCGTCGCCTGCATGAGACTGAGCGTGAACTCTGGTGCGTCCGCCGAGCTCTGGCCTCAGACCGAAGATCTCCCCTCAGATGAAAACCTACACTCATTTTTCTCTTCCCTGCAATTTTGTAATCAAAATTGCCGACCTTCCTGGAAGGTATGAGCAATCTGTTTTTGTATATTTCCAATCTTGATGAATGAAAATATATTTTGCTTGAATTTCCACTTGTCTAAAGTAAGGCTTCTATCAGCAACCAATCTTGGTTTTTTGTTTATCATGCAATTTTTCTTTCTTTTTTTTTTTTTGCCAGAATATCATGATGAGCATTCGTTTTCTTAAAAAAAATTCCTCTTGATCGATTTTTCCTGTTCAGAGCATGCGGATTGTGTTTTTGGACTTACTTCTAAATTCCCCGATATTAGCTAGGTCTAGCTTGGGATTCGATTAACCAGGGCCGGCCTTTCACAAGCTTTGAACTGATGATCAGGTCAGGCACTAACGCATGCTGTCCTGGCGAACCTGTTTTAAACAAGTTAAAATAATAGACAAATCTTTCTGAATCAATCCTGGCGCTTCTTATTAGCCAGATCTGGAAATAAGAGCTTGCTAGGTCAGTTTGCCAATCAATCAATTCTGCCCTGATAATCCAGTCTGGAATCAAGGGCATCCGCCCTTAGTCAATCCTGGCTTAGACTAGAAATCAGGTCAGGAAATCAAGGGCATCCGCCCATACCAAATTTTGGCTTAAACTGATAATTAGGTCAAGCAAAATCGAGGGCATCCACCCTTATGCAATCCTGGCTTAGACTGACAATCAGGTCAGGCAAAACCTTTCCACCGGAAAACCACCGGTGGTCCTTTCTAATCTATTTTTGTGGTGTAGGTTCAGGAAGCTCTTGGGCTTTTCAAGTGTTATTCAAGGTAGTTCACTTTTTGGACTGAAACAACAAGGTATTAATCAAATCATTTAACCAAGTACTATTTGATGTTAATTTTTTCAAAATAATATATAATTGTACGTTTGTCCGATCTCTATTACTGTTAACCTAAAGTAAAGGTATTAATCAAATCATTTAACCAACTACTATTTGATGTTAATTTTTAAAAATAATATATAATTGTACGTTTGTCCGATCTCTATTACTGTTAACCTAAAGTAAAATCGCTAACAAGGTATGAATCAAGTCATTTAACCAACTACTATTTGATGTTAATTTTTCCAAATAATATATAATTGTACGTTTTTCCGATCTCTATTACTGTTAACCTAAAGTAAAATCGCAAAACAAAATCAATGGGATTTGAACCCACAATGTATAGCACCAGTTGCTAACAAGGTATGAATCAAATTATTTAACCAACTACTATTTGATGTTAATTTTTCCAAATAATATATAATTGTACGTTTGTCCGATCTTTATTATTGTTAACCTAAGTTGCATCGACACGAGGACACACTTATTTTTAAAATATAGGGACACAATACGACTCGTACACGTTTATAATATAAATAATTGTTAATATACTTTATTTCCTATAAATACTAAATTGTAATAGTTTTTATTTTCAATTAATCATCTAAAATAATTACAAATTCATTCATAAAACCCCAAGTAAAATGAGAAATGATAATAATTAAAAAACTGAAAAAAAAATTATGAAAAAAATGAAAAGAATTGAAAAAACGTGTCGGAGCCATGTCCCCGTATGTCGCGTCATGTGTTAGGCGTGTCCGAGCCGTGTCCCCTGTCAAAAATTCAAAAAAAACAAAAAATAGGACACGCGTCCGATAGTATCGGAGGCGTGTCGGCGCGTGTTCGCGTCCACGAAGTGTCCGTCTCGCCCTCGGGGTCAAAAATGGAGTGT
>BMAC01000182.1:207073-230305 GCA_014905375.1 Phtheirospermum japonicum
ATTGCAATACCGCCGTGAACGACATCGCCTTCAGCAACTCATTCTCGACCTGAAAAGGGAGAACTCTGAACTGTACGTTGACTGGGACATTGCCGTGGAGGTATCAGACCGGTTTCGTGTCCGTCTTTTGGAACATGAGGACGAGATTCAACGGCTCCGTCAACTTCTCGCTTCTGTACCTCCATCCTAAGGCTGTACTTTTACTTTTCTATGCTTGTGATTTGCGCTTCTGCGATTGTTAATGTACTGCAAAGATGTCTTCTCATATTTTTCTGTTTTTATTGTAAGTGTCTTTTTTAATTATCAATAGGCATATCCGTCGATATTTTGAATATCTCTCATTGGTTACTCCTGTCGTGGACTGCAAATTTATTCAACTGCAAATTTATTCAATCAAATAAACATAAGGCATTACAATTAGGTGTAAAATTTTCGTAAATTGACAACGTTCCAAACGCGAGGGTCTGCCGTGCCATCCAGCTCTTCCAGTTTGTAAACTCCTCCAGATAAGACCTGGATAATTTGGAAGGGTCCCTGCCACGCGGCATCCAATTTCCCCTTGGACTTCCCTAAATCAGATCTTCTTAAGATCAAGTCTCCAACCTGAAACTGTCTTTTCACAACAGATCTGTCATACATGGCCTTTACTCGCCCTTTGATATGGTCCATCCTTGTGGCAGCTCTGTCCCTTTTTTCTTCGACTAAATCCAGAGCATCTTGCATCAAAGACTCGTTCTGCTTCTCATCGAAGTTCTGAATTCGATGAGTCTACATGTTAATCTCTGCAGGTATCACAGCGTTCATACCATAAACCAGGCTAAAAGGCGTTTCCCCTGTGCTCTCCTTAGGGTTAGTTCTGTAGGCCCATAAGACTGTGCTCAGCTCATCCACCCATTTTCCCCCAGCTCTTTCCAAATGAGTTTTGATCCCCTGGATCAGTATGCGATTGGCGACTTCTACATGTCCATTAGCTTGGGGGTGGTAAACAGAGGTGAAGTGCTGATCGATTTTCATTTTCAAACACCATGCCCTGATTCTAGAGCCCATGAACTGTGTTCCATTATCTGAGACCAGAATTCTGGGGACGCCATACCTACATACCACATTTTTCCATAGGAATCTCATAACTGCGTCTTCGGTAATTTTGGCCAAGGCCTCCGCTTCTACCCATTTACTGAAATAATCGATTGCTACTATCAAGAACTTCTTTTGAGCAGGGGCCATGGAAAAGGGACCGACCAGATCTATTCCCCATTTGGCGAATGGGCAAGGGGAGCTCATCGTCATGAGCTCCTCGGCAGGCCTGTGTATTAGCGTTGAATTCTTCTGGCATTTCTCACATGCGCGCACGAAATTTTCCGCCTCTTCTCGTAGATGAGGCCAGAAATACCCTGCTCATAAGATCTTACTTGACAGAACTCTGGCACCCATGTGGTTACCACAACATCCCTCATGGATTTCTCTAAGGACCAGAGCTCCTTCCGTTCGGCTTAAACATCTCAGAAGAGGCTGACCAATTCCTCTTCTAAATAACTCTCCTTTAATTAAAAAAAATCTAGCTGACCTGGTTCGTACCTTTGCTGCCTCTTTTTTATCATTTGGCAAGACTCCCTGTTCCAAGTATGTCTTTATGGGAGAGCGCCAATCATCTCTCTCCATAACTGAGCCTACCTGCTCTGTCCCGAATTCTCCCCCCTCCTGTAGCAAGGTAATCACCTTCTCTTGACAATCTGAAGCCGAGCTGGCCATCTTTGCCAGGAAGTCAGCCCGTCCATTTTCCTCTCTAGGAATCTGGAGAACTATTAACTCTTTCATTCCCCTAGCCAGCTCTCTGAATTTGGCCTAGTACCTCTGCATATGTTCCTCCCTTGTCTCGAATTCTCCGTTAATTTGTTTGCAAACAAGTTGAGAATCGACCTTGGCACATACGTGATCCGCGCCCAAGTCTTTCGCCATCTGAATACCTCTTAGAAGAGCTTCGTACTCAGCAGAATTATTAGAGAATGTTGTATTTAGCCGGATAGCAAATTCAGTAGACACGCCTTCTGGATCAATCAGAACAATTCCAGCTCCACAGCCCTGATTAAAGACAGAGCCATCCGTGAAGATTATCCATTTCTTTAGTTCTTCGGGAAGGCCAGTCATTTCTTGCATGAAGTCAGCTAAGGCCTGAGCTTTAATTGCTGTTCTGGTCTCAAAGCTGATATCAAATTCACTTAGCTCAATTATCCATCTGACCAGTCTTCCCGACGCCTCTGGCTTATCCATGACCGCTTTCAAAGGTAAATTCATTCGTACAATTATACTATGCGAAAGGAAATACGAACGTAATTTCTGGGCCGTTCCTACGAGGGCCAGTACTGCCCTTTCTACCTCTACATACCTTACTTCGGCATCATGCAAGACCTAGCTCCAGTAATAGACTGGTTTCTGCATTCTCCCCTCTTCTCGAAGTAAGACAGAACTGACTGCCTGTTGCCCCACTGATAAGTACAAAATGAGGGGTTCTCCTAGGACAGGCTTTGTTAGCAAGGTCATATTAGCCAAATGCTCCTTCAATGCGCTAAATGCTTCTTCACACTCATCATTCCACTGAAATCTTGCTTTCTTCCTCAGAGCTTGAAAGAATGGTAAACTCCTTTCTGCAGACCTGGACACAAATCTACTTAACGCGTTAATACGCCCTGCTAAGCATTGCATTTCTTTCACATTCCTAGGCGCCCGCATGTCCATAATTGCTCTGACCTTCTTGGGATTTGCCTCGATACCCTTCTCCGTGACCATGTAAGCCATGAATTTGCTATCTCTAACCCCGAATGCGCATTTCCTGATTAAGCTTCATCCTATACCGTCGCAGAGTATCAAAGGTCTCCCGCAGGTCTTCCACATGCGACGTTGCTTTCACGCTCTTAACCAGCATATCGTCCACGTAAACTTCCATATTTCGCCCAAGTTGATTCTTAAACATCTTATCAACCAAACGTTGATAGGTGGCTCCTGCATTTTTCAAACCAAAAGGCATCACAACTTAGCAATATGTCCCCTTTGGGGTAATAAAGCTGACCCGATTCAAATCATCTCTGGCTAATCTAATCTGGTGATACCCTTGGGATGCATCCATCATACTTAAGAGCTCACATCCAGCGGTAGAGTCGACGAGATGGTCGGTTCTAGGTAAAGGATAGTGATCTTTCGGGCAAGCACGATTGAGATCCCTGAAATCGATACACATGCGCCAGTCCTCCTGAGTCTTGGGAACCAAGACAGCATTGGAAAGCCATTCAGGGAATTGTATTTCCTGGATATGCTTAGCCTTTAACAGTTTTTCCACCTCAGCCTCTATGATAACCTCCTTCTCAGGCCCAAAATTGCATTTCTTTTGCTTTACTGGCTTTGCATCCGAGCTGATGTTGAGGTGGTGCTCTGCCACCTCTGGGTCAATCCCTACCAGATCTTCTGGAGACCAAGCAAACACATCCGCGCTGCTTCTCAATAGTGTAACTAGATCTGTCAAAGTTTTCGGACTGAGGGTTGTCCCTACTCAAAGGACCCGGCTCTCATCCCCTGGGATTACTTCGACCATCATCAGCCCTTCCTCTCTATTAGCCAGATCTGTATTTGGCGGCTCTACTCTAGCCCTTTTGCTCTGTCTTTCTTCCTCCTCATTCCTCCTGATGCACTCTACGTAGGTCTGTCGTGAGGCATACTGGTCACCCCTGAACTCTCCCTTTCCATCTTCCGCCGGAAACTTCATCTTCATATGAAAGACAGATATAACAGCCTGGAACTGGCTCAAGGATGGCCGACCCAACATGACATTATAAGAAGAGGGTGCATCCACCACCAAGAAACGCACCGTTCTTGTCACCTTATACGGCTCCTCTCCTAATGTCACGAGGAGCCTCACCACTCCCAAGGGCTTCAGGGCTCCCCCTGCAAAACCAACTAGAGAGGTGGTGACCTCTTCTAGCTCAACGTTTATTTTCAACTGCCTAAAGCAATCATAAAACAAAATGTCGGCAGAACTCCCAGTATCCATGAAAATTCTACGGACATTATAATTAGCGATTGTTGCAGTTATAACCAGAGCATCCATGTGGGGGGCTAGAATACCATTGCCATCTTCTGAACCAAAACAGATGTTAGGGGTAGAGGTCATTTGTCCCACGTCACGTGATTTTCGAACTAGATCTCTTGCGGCTCTGACATAACTGTGTTGTGTCCGCTTGGAATGCTCTCCAATTCTCCTCCGGTAATCATTTGGATTTCTCCATGGATGACCTGGGTCTGATCAGATCTTCTTACCCCAGTTCGCACCCTATCCTGGCTGCCCCTATTTGTCAGGGACCGATCATAATTCTTGTTGCCAGACCTAGCTTCCTCTCTCATCATCCGAACATACTCTTTTAAATGTCCAGCCTGAACTAGCCTCTCCAACTCGTCCTTTAGATGGATACACTGGTCAGTGTCGTGCCCATACTCGTCGTGGAAGCGACAAAAACGATCTGATTTTTCCTTCATGGGCCTCTGCGAGTAGGTCTTTGGCCACTTCAGGTCTGGATTCTTCTCAATTGCCTGTAAGATTTCTCCCTGTGGGGTTGCTAAAGGAGTGTATTTATTAAAGCGAGGCCTCCCTCCACACAGTTCTGGCCTAAGCTTTTTTACAGCTCCCCTGTCCTCACGATCATGCCTTTCTCTCTTCCTTTCTCCCTCATCCTTGATCTTCAAATCTTCTTCCAGATGGATATACTTTTCCGCTCTCTCCAAGAGCTCCCCAAATTTCAGAGCCGGTTTCACCACCAGCGACTGAAAGAAATCCCCTCGTCTCAAACCTTGCACTAGAGCATTCACCAACAGTTCTTCAGAGGAAGAGGGCACCTCTAACTTAGCGGTTGTAAACCTGTTGATATAAGCACGGAGGCTCTCATTCTCTTTCTGCTTCAAACTGAAAAGTTCAAGTGGCATTTTCTGATACTTTCTACAGCTCGTGAACTGGTGTAAAAAGGCTGAGCTGAACTCGTCAAAATTGTTGATAGACCTCGACGGCAGCTGACTAAACCAGAGCTGCGCTGATTTAGTAAAAGTCATCGGGAAGATCCGACACATGACAATGTCCAAAAATTTATGTAGAGCTGCCGCGGTCTCGAAGCGACTGAGATGGTCCCACGGGTCCGTGGTTCCATTGTACTCGAAGTCTAGGGAGCGATATGAAGCCGGCACATCATCTCGCATAACTTCCTCAGTAAACGGCGTACCCCTTCTCGCCGGAATCACGCTGCCAGTCGCCATTTTTCTCTTAAACTCACTCACCTCTTTTTGCAGACTCTGCATTTGTTCAGCCAGACCTGTATTAGTCTGGCTTGAAGTCTCGCTGTCGGAGGTGGAGAAGTGCTCTTCCCCGTCATGTAAGGGAGCCCGATCTGCATGCTGTCCTTGCAATGGCTCTGTTTCCACCACCGGGACAGTTCGTGCTGGTGGTGTGTTGGATGGTGGCGTCGCCATCTCCGCGAACTTCTTTTCCACTGCCGTCTCCACGGCTTTGCCGATTAGCTCCGAGAGCTGCAAAAGGAAGGATTCGTTAAATGAACCACCTGTGGCTGGCACAGATCTACTGAGCGGGGGCGGCGTAGCGCCTGGCGCAGTCCCTATCGACGGCGTTGTCTCTCCTGGTCCCATCGCCGACGTATCTGTCGATCTGGGCATCCCCCATGGCGCGGCGGAACTAGGGGTTCCACCGAGCTCACCCACCAAGTTCCGTCGTAAAACGTCTGAAGCCATGAAATAAACAGAAAATCTCACGTCTTAACTTGATCGCTTTCCCACAGACGGCGCCAATTTTTTCAACCCAAAAAGTGAACTACCTGAATAACACTTGAAAGCCTAAGAGCTTCCTGAACCTACAGCGCAAAAACAGATTAAAAAGGACCACCGGTGGTTTTCCAGTGGAAACCTCTCCGATGCTTAAGTCAGTAAGCGTTTGAGGTGTTTTCCAGAAAATAAGAAGGAATGTTTCAATAGAATGACATACCTCTCTCAACCTTGGGGCTGAGATATTTATAGCTTATTCCCGTGGGGACCCCAGCCGGGATCCCAGGAACACGTGCCGCAAATCATGGGCCGTCTGGGGAAACAGTTTCTGAACAAGTGGTCCCACTTGTTCCTTCTTGAGTAAGCCGAGGGTCAGGTCTGAACAAACCAGCGAATCTTTCTTAAGCGGGAAGGTCGGCCCTGTCTCCCTATTTACAATCACTACTAGCTCCAGCTCTTTCCCCATCCAGATCTGGCTGGAATATCTAGAAGTCCCCTGGTGGGGACCCCCTTTCCGGGATTTCGGGAATAAGGCCCATAAATCAAGGATCGTCCAGGTAACGAATGGTCCCCCATTTGTCTTTTCCTATTAACAATCAATCAGGTCTGTCTATGGCCACTTTTCTTTCAAGAGAGATTTGACCATGCCTTTTCCTTTTACACGCCAGTTCATTAACTCTTACCACCCTTACTATTAAATGCAGGTCTACCTTAATCCAGGTCTTACTAGTACTGCCCTATCAGTTTTGTACGCCCATAGAATTGAATTCAGCTCATCCACCTATCTACCCCCAGCTCTTTCCAAACGCGTTTGGATCCCCTGCACTAATATTCGATTGGTGACCTCTACTTGACCATTAGCTTGGGGATGGTAGACAGATGTGAAGTGCTGGTCAATTTTCATCTTTGCACACCAAGCTCTGATTCTGGTACCCATGAACTGGGTTCCATTATCTGAAACTAGGATTCTGGGGATGCCAAATCTGCACACGACACTTTTCCACAAGAACTTCATGACGGCATCCTCTGTAATTTTTGCCAATGCCTCAGCTTCCACCCATTTGCTGAAGTAGTCGATTGCGACTATTAGAAACTTCTTTTGGGCAGGGGACATGGGAAAGGGGCCAACTAAATCAATTCCCCACTTGGAAAACGGACAAGGAGAGCTCATCATCATGAGCTCTTCTACGGTCTTATATATCAAAGATGAGATCTTCTGCATTTCTCGCATGTACGTACGAAATCCTCTGCCTCCTTTCGCAGTTGTGGCCAGAAGTACCCTGCTCTCAAGATCTTGCTTGAAAAAGCTCTGGCGCCCATGTGGTTGCTGCAACATCCTTCATGGATTTCCCTAAGGACCAGGGCTCCCTCTTCCCGACTCAAGCATCTCAAGAGATGTTGTCCAAACCCTCTTCGGAACAGCTCTCCTTTGACCAAACAAAACCTAGCAGCCCTGGTTCGTATTTTACTGACTCTTTCTTATCTTCCGGCAGGTCTCCCTATTCTAGATATGCTTTTATGGGAGAGTGCCAGTCACTCCCTTCCATCACCAAGCACACCGGCTCTGTCCCAAACTCTACGTCCGCTTTCAGTAGGGTAATCACCCTTTCCCGGCAATCTGTAGCTGAGATAGCTATCTTCGCAAAATAATTAGCTCTTTCATTCTCTTCTCTAGGAATCTGAAGGACCGTCAAGCCCTTCATATCTCTGGCGAGTTCCCTGAACTTAGCTAAATATTTCTGCATGCTCTCCTCTCTTGTCTTAAATTCTCCACTTATTTGCTTGCAGACGAGCTGAGAATCCACCTTAGCACACACTTTCTCTGCGCCTAGGTCTTTCGCCATTTGAATCCCTCTTAAAAGGGCCTCATACTCAGCGGCATTATTAGAAAATACATAATTCAAATGTACGGCAAACTCAGTGGACACACCTGCTGGGTCTATCAAGACGATTCCAGCCCCTCATCCTTGGTTACTGACAGAGCCATCCGTGAAGATTGTCCACTCCTTCACCTCGTCTGGAGGGCCAGCCATTTCTTGCATAAAGTCAGCTAACGCCTAAGCTTTGATTGCTGTTCTGGCTTCAAATGCAACCTCGAATTCACTGAGCTCTATTATCCATTTGACCAGCCTTCCAGACACTTCTGGTTTATCCATTATGGCTTTCAGCGGAAGGTTCGTTCGCACAATTATGCTGTGAGAAAGGAAGTATGGTCGCAGCTTGCGAGCAGTTCCGACCAGAGCCAGCATCGCCTTCTCTACCTCTACATACCTTACCTCTGCATCATGCAAGACCTTGCTCCAAAAGTAGACCGGTCTCTGTACTTTACCTTCCTCCCTGATCAAGACAGAGCTGGCTGCTTGCTGTCCTACGGATAAGTACAAGATTAGGGGCTCTCCTTGAATGGGTTTCGTGAGCAAGGTCATGTCGGCCAAGTGCTCCTTCAACAATCTAAACGCTTCCTCACACTCATCACTCCATTGAAATTCTGCTTTCTTGCGCAAGGCCTGAAAAAATGGCAAGCTCTTCTCAGCCAAGCGCGAGACAAACCGACTCAAGGCGTTGATCCGTCCCGCTAAGCATTGCATTTGTTTCACATTTCTAGGCGCCTGCATTTCCATAATCGCTCTAACCTTCTCGGAATTTGCCTCGATACCCTTCTCTGTCACCATATATCCCAGAAATTTTCCAGCTCTAACCCCGAACACACACTTCTTGGGATTAAGCTTCATCCTATACTTCCTCAAGGTGGCAAATGTTTCTTTCAGATCTTCCACATGAGAGGTGGCCTTAATACTTTTGACCAACATATCATCCACATATACCTCCATGTTCCGCCCTAGCTGCTCCTTGAACATTTTATCCACCAACCTCTGATACATGGCTCCTGCATTTTTGAGCCCGAATGGCATGACCACGTAACAGTACATTCCCTTTGGGGTGATGAAGCTGACTCGCTTCCAGTCCTCCTTCGCGAGCCTGATCTGATGATAACCTTGTGAGGCATCCATCATGCTCAGGAGTTCGCAACCAGAAGTAGAGTCGACCAGTTGGTAGATCCTCGGGAGCGGGTAGTGATATTTCGGGCAGGCACGGTTGAGGTCACGGAAATCAATGCACATTCGCCAACCTTCTTGAGTTTTGGGAACCAGTACGGCATTGGAAAGCCACTCCGGGAATTGTATCTCCTGGATATGCTTGGCTTTTAATAAATTCTCCACCTCAGCCTCGATGATGGCCTCTTTCTCAGGCCCGAAGTTGCGTTTATTCTGCTTCACCGGCTTCATGTCTGGGCTGATGTTAAGGCGATGCTCTGTCACCTTTGGGTCGATCCCCACAAAATCTTTGGGAGACCAGGCAAACACATCAGCGCTTTCTCGTAGTAGTGCTACCAGGTCTATCAGAACCTCAGGACTTAGAGTTGTTCCTACACGGAGGACTCGACTCTCATCCCCTGGGACCACTTCGACTAACATCAGCCCCTCCTCTCTCTGAGTCAAGTCTGTCCTTGGTTGCTCCACCCGAGCCCTCTTGCTCTGTCTTTCCTCCTCATTATTTCTTCTGACACATTCAACATACGTCTGTCGTGACGCATATTGATCACCCCTTACCTCGCCTGTTCCATCCTCCACCGGAAATTTCATTTTCATGTGAAAAAACGATATCACGGCCTGGAACTGGCTCAAGGATGGTCGGCCAAGCATAACATTATAAGAGGATGGCGCATCCACTACTAGAAAACGTACCATTCTAGTCACCCTGTATGGCTCTTCGCCCAATGTTACGAGGAGCTTGACCGCTCCTAAAGGCTTTAGGGCCCCTTCTGCAAACCCGACCAGAGAGGTGGTCACCTCTTCCAACTCGACATCCAGCTTCAACTTTTGAAAACAATCATAAAATAAAATGTCAGTAGAACTTCCTGTGTCCACAAAAATTTGCCTCATGTTGTAATTGGCAATGGTAGCCGTTATCACTAGAGCATCCATGTGAGGGGCCAAAATGCCATCACCATCTTCTGACCCGAAGCAAATATTTGGCGCAGACGCCATTTGCCCCACTTCTCGTGATTTTCAGACTAAGTCTCTCGCAGCTCTAACATAGCTATGCTGCGTCCGCTTAGAATGCTCTTCTAGCTCTCCACCAGTAATCATCTAGATTTCTCCATCGATGACCTGGGCCTGATCAGTCCATCTTCCTTCAGAACGACCCCTATCCTGATCTCTCTTACCCTGCTGAGGCCGGTCATAGCCACTGCGAACATATCTGGCTTCCTCTTTTCTCATACGAACATATTCTTTCAGGTGCCCTGCCTGAACCATTCTCTCCAGTTCATCTTTCAAATGAGTGCACTGGTCAGTATCATGCCCATACTCATTATGGAAGCGGCAAAATAGATCAGACCTTTCCTTCCTGGGTTTCTGCGAGTAGGTCTTAGGCCACTTCAGCTCCGGGTGTCTCTCTATTGCCTGTAGAATTTCACCCTGCGGAGTTGCCAGAGGGGTATACCTGTCAAAGCGAGGTCTCCCTCCAGACAGATCTGTCCTGGGCTTCTTCATGGCTGCCCTGTCTTCCTTATCGTACCTTTCCCACTTTTTTTCTCCTTCGTCCTTAATTTTTAAGGCCTCTTCCAGGTGGATATATTTCTCAGCTCTTTCCAAGAGCTCTCCAAACTTCCGAGCTAGTTTCACAACCAGCGATTGGAAAAGCTCACCCCTCCATAGGCCTTGCGCCAAGGCGTTCACCAACAGCTCTACCGATGCGGACGGCACCTCCACTTTTGCGGTAGTGAAACGGTTGATATAGGCGCGCAAACTCTCACCCTCTTTTTGCTTGAGGCTAAACAGCTCTAGTGGCATATTCTGGTACTTCCTGCAGCTTGTTAACTGGTGCAGGAAGGCCGAGCTGAACTCATCAAAATTACTAATAGAGCGAGGAGGCAATTGGCTAAACCAGAGCTGTGCTGACTTTGTGAAAGTCATCGGAAAGACCCGGCACATGACCGCATCTGAAAACTTGTGCACAGCTGCCGCGATCTCAAAGCGGCTGAGATGGTCCCATGGATCCGTGGTCCCACTATACTCAAAGCCTAGAGAATGAAATGAGGCCGGCACATCGTCGCGCATAACCTCCTCCGTGAATAGAATACCTCACCGTGCCGGCACCGTGCTTGTGTTCGTCAGTTTCTTTTTAAACCCCCGCACTTCCTTCTGCAAGCTCTGCATCTATTCAGCCAGACCTGGGTTAGTCTGGCTTGAGGTCTCGCTGTCCGAAGTAGAAAAATGCTCTTCTCTGTCCTGAAGAGGAGTCCGATCAGTACGTTGGCCGCGTAGCGGTTCCGTCTCCGCCACCAGAATAGTTCTTGCCAGCGGTGCATTGGACAGCGGCGGCGTCATTTCCGCGAACTTCTTTTCAACCGCTGCCTCCACAACTTTGCCTATAAGCTCCGACAGTTGCGTGAGGAATGATTCATTGAAAGATCCGCCAGTGGTTGGCACAGATCTACCAAGTGGGGGTGGCGTAGCGCCTGGCACAGCCGCTGCCGACGGCGCTGTCCCGTCTGGCCCTATCGTCGACATTTCTGCTGACCTGGGCATACCCCACGGTGCAGTGGAACTCGGGGTTCCGCCAAGCTCTCCTACCAATTTCCATCGCAGACCATCTGAAGCCATTAAAAAGTCTCACGCCTTAGCTTGATCGCTTTCCCACAGACGGCGCCAATTGTTTCTACCCAAAATATGACCAGCGTCAAGGACAACGCCTGGAACCTTGAACACCTTTTAGCACTGCATACAAAAACACGTTAGAAAGGACCACCGGTGGTTTTTTGGTGGAAACCTCTCCGATGCTTAAGTCAGTAAAGCGTATGAGGTTTCTCTTAGCAAACAAAGAAGGAATGCACAAAGAATGACATACCTCTCTCAGCCTTGGGGCTGAGATATTTATAGTTTTCTCCCAGTGGGGACCCCAGCCGGGATCTTAGGAGCACATGCAATGAATCACGGGCCATTACGTAACCAGTTCTGATAAGTGGTCCCACCTGTCTCTCCCTGGGAGTCTGAAGACCAGGTCTTTCCTAGTACAGATCTTTCCTCTTATTTGGGCTCAAAATAGCGACACTGCACAGCTCCGCTTTCTCTGATGTCTTGCTCATACCTTTTAGGGAAATCCATTCGCCAGACTGGTCCCGAGCTAGTTCTCCGAGAACTGCCTTACGAGGGACTCCTCTCTGGCTCGCCTTACCTTGAGGTCATAAGAGTTAGATCTTTCTCGGGGATGAGCCAACTACCATCCATTAGTTCCCTTAATCCAGATCTAACTATACCCCCTAGTTATTCTTTTTGACGACACTAGATCATGTCTACCCCCGTCTAGGTCTGACAATTAGGGCCACATCAATATGGCAATGCATTTATTGAACTATTGTTTTAATTGTTTGTGATTGTTCATATAAATGTTCCCGTAGAGTTAATGTTGTCATTGATATGGTGAGATGTCAATGATAAAATATTACTCTTATAATAGCCCCGACTAATGATTATCAAGATTGGGATATTGATAATATAATATATGTCGGCATGTGGTTTGCATCACATTCTTAGAGAATGCAGTTAGTCTCATGACTGTGAATAATAGTTATTCTTCATGAACACATGGATACTTTAGTGAGTATTGGTAAACCCTACTGATAAGTTATTTATTGTATGTCTATAAACTTATCAGTGTATAAAGCGTGTGATAATCCTTTGACTTGATGTCGATATGCACCTTGTTTATTGAGTGACGTACTATGACCATGACCAATGCTTGCACTTCTTTTTGGGGTAGATATGGCTTGTGTTGGGTGTATAATGAAGGTGCTAATTGAGCCAAGAAAGAATTCTTTCCTTGATTTGAATTTTGAGAGCGATCACTCATAATCTCTATATTAGGTCGACTAAAGTCATTGGCCAATGCAATAGACATATTCAATATAGTAATTGAGTATGGTCTAGTTGTCGACTAATAAAGATGATATAAATTTACTAAGCCATTGAGATAGTCACTTGGTTAAATCTTGAGCTTAATCGAGTGATTCGGAATGAAAGGAGTTTCACAAAGCTTTGTATAAAGGTTACAATTCACTGAATTCAAGTGACTGTTCTTTATATATTGAGTTCGTCCAACTAAGCCGTCTAGGAGTTTTGTTTAGATCATCATTAAATTGATGTCATATATAAAGGCCTATAGGGTCACACTATGTGCAATTACTTTTCCAACTTAAGAGTGTATCAAGAAAGTAATAAATATTCAATTTGGAATTGTAACATTTAATGTTAATAATTATGATGTTAATTTCTATTTGATAGAAATTATTTAATTAAATTAAATTAGATTTGGATTTAATTATATATGTTATATTAACAAAGGTACTTGGGCCAAAAATGTTTTGGGCCCATGTCCTGGACAGTCCAATTCTTTTTAGAAAACATCATAACAAATCATGATTTTTGAGATTAAGGTGTTCTTGAGTTTGTAAGATTTCCTAACTTTATTCACGATAGCAATACACTGAAGTTGGATCTTGCAGTCGGAGATTAATTGCGTGGATACCTTAGTGTTGAAATCGGATTTGGATTTACTGTAAGGGTTTCATGCTTTTATCTCGTTTATTTATCGTATAAATATATTCGTTCACAGTATTGGATCTAATAAAATTTTAAAACTTCCATTGCACGAGCATGGTGTTCGTCTCTACAAATTCCAATAAATATGTGTAAATTTTGGTATTATATATGCTGATTTGTCAAATTCTGGAGATTTAGAATTCTAATCAAACATAGGTTCATAGATGATGTGTCACAAATCAAACACGCAGTGTGCAGGGTGGCAATCGAACCACTGAGCTAACTACTATTTGATGTTAATATTTTTCAACAAAGTATTATCGTACATATTTCTTTTCACAATTACTCTACTCCTATATAAATCTGAACTACCTCATAATATTCTCAAAAATATTTAAAAAAATCTTATAACTATTTAATAAATTAAATAACGTAAAAAAACTAAAATATAAAATAATAATAAATGAGTCTCAAAACTGGAAGTCAGATAAATAACATAATAAAAAATGGTTGAAATTTATGTAAATTATTTAATAAATTTGGAAATATAATATAACTCAATAATAGTAAAGAATAATAATATAAGTTGTTAAAAAATTATAAAGCAAGTTAAATAAATAATTCAATCATGAATAATTACTTAGTATATTTAAAAATAAAAAATATAATAGAAGTTTCATAAAATATATATTTTGAGTTTCAAATAGTATAAATAAGTTATGAGAATTTATAATATAAACAAATTACATTATAATATTAATATTTACTTATAGATTACTAACAAATGTAATCTACACATGTATGTAAATTTTATTTGGCATGGTATATTCCACGTTGCGTGTGATACAATATATCTCATATTCAATAGTGGACAACTGGTATGATATGTTAAAATAAAAATAATATTAGTTTGAAACACTGGTGGGATATTAATATTATGATTTATATCACAAATAGTTAGTATTTTCATTTTTAAGATATTTATATTGGTACGGGGCACCAATATGTTATGACACAAGTTGAGAATATGACATTCATATTATTATTATTTCATTACATGTGCTTCTATGTATTTTTATATTTGTAACTATCACAAAACTTAAAAAAGTGTCATTTTATAATTTTCCATATAACTTACTGGTCGGCTTTATATCACACATTTATAGTAAAATAGTTGAGAAGTGTTCAAAATTATTTTTTGCGATGAGAACCATATTGTTATATCAATAAATATATATTTATCAAGGTGGTAGTTCATTTTTCAAAACTAGTAATTAAAACTATAACATAACAAATAATCTTCATTTCTATAATCATATATATATATATATATATATATATATATATATATATATATATAAGAGAAATATTATTCTTAGAAAGCAATAGCACATATCCATTGCAGCAAGAGGCCCTAGATGTACATGTTACTATTGTTGCTCGTTGTTAAGTTCTTTGTCTCTCTTCATAAGCGTTTCTAGCATCTTATCATTGAATGAGTTTAACCCTTCTAATTGGCTCAACTCAAGATCCTCCAACTTCTTTTTTCCTTTAGTTAACTCAACCATCAGTTGTTGAGATTCTTTCAATTGAACTTTATTCTTTAATCTCAACAACTTTGCTGTGTTCTCACTTATTGTTCGCTGCAAGAGTTGTTCGTGTGTAACAAGCTTTCTTGTTCTTTCCAAGAATGGAACGTCCATAAGTTTATCTAGTCTTTGCCTAAAGACTTCTTCAGAGGGCCAAAAGTTTGTAGTGTTTTCTTCTCCGCGCTTGTGGACAATTATGCCCACATCAACCCCACAAAGGGTGGAAAGCTCGTGTGCTTTCTTGTGAAAACCAACCAACCTTCTCCCAAAGGTTGAATTTCTTTTGCTATCTTTATTTATAAACTCGTGTTTGGTCCTTGTTCTGGGCATGGTTTTTGATAATTATCAAAGTTGTGATGTTTTTAACAATATTTAGTATATATAAGTGTTCATTTCAATGAACGTATTTATACAAGTGAAATGTCACTTGATTTAGTAAGAGGCAATCTTACCGTTTGATTTAGTCAAAGATTGAATTTGGATGCAATGAAATGAGGAAGGATTAGATAATTCTATTCATTGGTCCCATTTGTGATATTTTCACCTGATTTTGCATATTTTGAAATAGATTTTAAATTATAGTAATGATTTCGATTGTATTTTCATTGGATCTTATCAAAAATAGTAATTAAGTGAAAAACTGGAAAGTAAGAAAAAAATCAAACAAAAGAAATCTGAACAATAAAATCTGGCATACATATATGTTATATTTCTATGTTAAATGGTTACTTGTTTTTATTCAACTGTAAATTATATTCACTTCACATGCTACATCTACTATACGTAAATAATCAAATTCTTCTTCTTATTATTTTCCTTGGTAACTACAAGATATTGCACAAACGATAAAATTTATTACTGCCATACTGTTGATATTTATTATAGTATCCGTATGTAACACGAGCATTATTTAAAAGGATACTATTTATAAAAACTAAGAAAAGAGTTCACCTCAAATGTATTATGTAGCACCGGTGTTCCGCGAAATTCGTAAAAAAAATACTTTTATTACTTCAAAGTTTTAAAATAATCTTTGTAAATTACATTATTTGTATTTACATATGTATCGCTGCTCGAGGATGTTTACCCTACACCTAGATGCACAATGCATAGTGCACCGGCTCCACTCCACATAGATTCATAATCATCGTACATATAAGTTATATTCATCATACTTTGAAGCCATATTTATCACTCGATGGAGTCATACTCATCGTACAAAAAATGTAATTTTTATTTAACACAATATTGTACAATCATATTTCTTACACACAACATCCGTATTTATCACGCATAACATACATATGCAATAGCATAATTCACTTTCCTCAAAGAAAAATCAATAGAAAACATTTACATTATCACACATAGCATATTTAATCATACAAAACACATATTTATCACACAGAGCATTCATATTATTCACTGTACATATAAAATACAATTTGTAATTCTCTAAATATAAAATTAATATATTACAATCATATTCATCACACATAAAATTCATATCCATCACACATAACATAAATATTCGTTACATAAAACATCCATATTCATCACAAAATATTAAAGGAACCGGATGCACCATGCATTGTGCACACGAGAGAATGGTATAATTTATCTCGTTTCTCGCCAAGGGCGTATTTATAAAATAATGTTCTTTTTTTCTTTTTTTGCATATTTCATTTTTGTTCTATTTACAATTACTCATATTTAATCTTTGTTTTATTTATAGTTACTCCTCTCTTGATACTTAAAAATAGAATCCCATAAATAAAACATGACGAATGAAATTTGCGCATGGTTTCCTCAATCTTCTCATAGAAGATGCATTGTTTTTTGTTTAGAGTTAACAGAATAACAATCGTTCAATATGATTCATTTTGCCAAAAAACTAGTAATATATAATGTTTAGATATAGAAGTATAAAAGTAAATACTATATATGGTGAATAATAAAAAGTACTTGTCAACCAAAAACCAATAAAAAACCATCTAAACTTATCAAAGCTGTGAAATATTTTATACCGAACGTAATATATTAAATACAAAATAAAAGTTGAAATAATTGCTTAAATAGATAAAATGAAAAGCCTTAATTTTGGGGCGTTTCCTCAAACCATTTCGTCAAGAACAGGGTCATAATGTCACGACTTGACCTAATTTCTTCCGATCTTCCTAGTGACCCTTTTGTTCAGGCGCTACTAGTCTAGATGATATTAGTGGAATTTCTTCAAGAAACAATTTAAAAAAACATACATAGGAAATAAATCTATATATCATTAAATTATTTATACTTCAACATATGTACAAAAAATTAATTTAGAATTTAATATTTTCGCTAATCCTCATTTTTCACCATGGAAATACTAACTTACATTATCCTTACGCATAAAAAAGAAGCTCAGAGTTATTATGATGATTGAGTACGTATTTATAAGAAGTTCAGAATATCAAACTAATTTAAAAAATTAGTATAATTAGTATGCGAGGATTAGGATATTTTGATTTATTATCTATATATATTTTAAAGAAATTACTATTTATATTCCTCAGTTCACAACTATATGTAATATATATTAATATATATATATATATATATATATATATATATATATATATATAGGGTTGGGTTCAAATGAGAACCCGTCATTATATGTGAACCTAGGGACTTATCTTGACCATTAGATTGGATAATCTTGATGGTTGAGATCATGACATGTCAGCATGGTAATAATTTAAAAAAATGCATTAATTAATTAATTAAAAAGGGTATTTTGGACATATATCAACGTTTACAAAGAACACTACATTGTTCTTTAGAAAGCACGATAGATTAAGAAGAAAAATACTACCATTGTATACAAAAAGTATCGCAAATTTCGTCTATAAACTGCAAATTCAAAAAATTGAAATAAAACTCAAATTTTCAACAAACCATAAATTTTTCAATTGTTATTCGTTTTGAATGATATATATATCAAATTAATCACATTCTCAAGATCTACAATTTAAGATACATATTGCATGTTTTAAGATGTAAAAAAATATATATATAATTAAATTAAAAAAACTGGATAGTAAAAGCATCGCACATGACTGATTTTAGCACTACAAATACTGTATAAAAAGCACAATGAATCTGGACATAATTGCACTGCGCAATATTTGGGGTGCTTTTTTTTATATTGTTACGGTGCTTTTGAACTACACTAAACACTGCTTTTTTTTCAATAAAAAAAATAATCGGCAAACATTGCCACCGAGTTTCGCCATCGTGTTTGAAGAGTTTTCGTGGTGTTGAAATGAATTAACAGGTTCTTGGCTCGGTCTTATCGGAAATCGATTTAATTGAAGAATTCAATGTGTTTCAAGCTTGGAAAAATAAAGAAAATAAAAATAAAGCAAATAAACTAACTAAACTAAGCTAGGAATTGAAAGTGCAAGTTGGTCGGATGCCTCATCGGATGCCTCAAATAGGAAATGCAAAGCAATAATGAAAATAAGCAAGAAAATGCAAAGTTTCACCAAGTACAAGCATGCAAGCACAAGGTACAACTATGCATAAAATCTTAAATAATGCAAATTAGCTAAAATTGAAAGCATGGATGTAAAGAGAAATGGAAATTAACAAGAAAGTTCAAAACTTCAAGGAAAATAACAAGTAACAAAGAGTAGATCTAAGATTTATCCTAAAACTATGCATAAAAATAAAATTGCAAATAAAACATAGAAAAATCTCAAAATCAAGACGATCAAGGACCCGATCTATAGCCTAGGTGTGTCACTCAACTAGAATCCATAGTCAATTCACATGTTTCATCATGAAATCAAGTAGCTAAGAGAAAAAGCATAACATGAAGAACAAGCATGAAAATGAAGAACAAAGTATGGAAATAAAGCAAAAAACATGAAATTGAAAGGAAACTTACTTGAATTAAAGGAAAGAGTAGAAAGCTTGAATTAAATTGCATCAAAAGTAACAATCCAAAGGAGTATTTGGATTCTTCTTAGGCTTACAAACCCAAGGCCAAGCATGAAAGTAAATCTAAATCTAGAAAAGAAATTAAATCAAAGCTTGAAATTGAATCTAAAACATAAGAGAGAGAAATTAGATCTTAAAAACTAGAGAGGGGATTTTTAATCCCAAACCCAAGCTTGGGTTGGGAGAAAATGAGAGGTTCTTTTACAAAAATGAGAGTTGTAGTCTATTTATACTAATTAAATTGGGTTTAAATGGGCCAAAATAGCCTTAGAGGCCAATTTTGACCAATTTTGACCAGGTTTGACCAAGTTTGACCCGGTTTGACCAAGTTTGACCCGGTTTTGACCGTGTGGCGCCGGATTTGGCGTCTCCTGGCGTGCGCCAAATGCTGCTGGGAGCTTTGGCTTGGGTTTTGGCTTGCCTTGGCAATGCTTGGCGAGCATTCCAGAATGTTTGCCACTTTTGAAACTTATTTTGGCACAACTTTTCGCAATTCTTGGCATGGCTTGGCTTCTACTTGGCTTGTATTTTGGCCCTCAATTTCTCCACCTTTAAAATTAAGAATTTTAAATATCAAAACCCAAGAATTAAATCAAACCTCCAACTAATTGGAACCATTTAACCCAATTAAACATAGAATTAACAAGTAACAAGAAAAACAACAAAACTAGAAAAATAACTTAAAAACCTAAATAACCGACGTAAAAACTGTTAAAACCACAATAAAACCCTAATTAAAAATACGATAAAAACACAACAGTTACATGCAAAACAACTACCCCACACTTATCGGTTTGTTCGTCCTCGAACAACGAAAAGAATCGAGAATGTACATGCAATGAATATTGTGAAAAAACGAAAAAAATCCTTGTGCTTATCCTTATAATGTGATGATAGTATCAACATAGACTCGCTATCGTCAAGCATTGCTCGTATTACTCTTTATTGAATGCAAGCCAAATCGATGACTTCCTCACAAAGGCAAATTTTGAGAGTGTTCGCTCAATTCGCTCAAGTGTTTGATATGGGACGTGTATACGCTCAAGTCGAACAATGCATGCACCTCGTCAAGATTTCACAAATCGGATGCTCGAAATTGCTCATAGTACATGATCAAACAAGAATCGAAAGAGGTCTTTATTATGGGTTGTAATGTTGGCTCTTTGGTAAGGTATGGAATATATGGATATAGTGGTTAACACACGATCAAACGTTATCAATAACACACAAAATCCTACTCTCTAAAACCTGAAGCTTATAATCGCTTCACCTTTCACAATTTACCAATCTCTCATTCGAAACCCTTTCATTCACCCACGTTCCCGACTTTTTATTTCACAACACTTAGAAGCTTTTTGAATTTGCTTCTTTTTACTAAAATTAGCCTTTTTGAATTAGGCTTTTCACATGAACGCACGCTTTATCACTTTTCGTGATTTGTGTTGGAGTATTATTATTTTTTTTTTATTTTTTTTACATAAGCAACTCAAAACCCGAAACCCACAATCGATTCTCCTCACATTTCTTGTCAACTAACGACATACCCTCTCACCTCACAATTTATGGAGACACTAGAGCTAAAATCGAGCTCGTCTAACAAGAAACGGGATAAAGGCTCAAGGGGGCTCATTTGGGATTTTTAGAGTAGCTTAAATATATGAATATGGCCGGACAAAGGGTGATATATGTGCCTCGAGGTCATTTTCGAATTCAATCATGTACGAGCAAAATCAAACCTCCTCAATGCAATTTCCATAAAAATGCAAGCAAGCCGATAAATCACACAAGGCTACTCACTAGTTTGCACCGAATTTGGGAGCAAAATCAAAAGAGCTTTTAGAGTTTTACAATCTTTTCACGAGAAATGTTGATTATATATATAGGCGGTTTTTTGGAAGAAGCACAAATATTCAACCCATCACACAAGAGGCCATAAACATGCAAAAATCCAACAAGTAAACTATTCAAACTTCCAAGCACGTGGAGTTGCTTAAACATGTAATAAACACACAAAAGACACAAAAATTGACTCAACCATTTAAAAGCGCAAATAGTAAGCGTCACTTCGCCAAGGCTCGAGTTAAGAACAACAAAACATGCTTTTTGACACCCGGACCCTAACCACCTACCCACCCCACACTTAAACCATGCGATACCCGTATTTTAATGAAAAACAAGTAAAAGGAGGGTGAATAGAAACTTCCTCAACCGAGCGAGTTTAGGTCGAGCTCGGTGGGGTCCACCTAGTCATCTAAGCAATCCAATCAAAAATCAAGCATGGCTAGCTTCTCCCGGCTCCGCGAACGCTATCAATCTTATCAAATCGCCCAATGGTTGGAGTCGGAAAACAAAACCTAGAAAAGAGAATCACACGAAATTAAAAAACACAAGGAAATATGTACATGAACTTCAACAAAATATTATTATTTTTTGTGTTTTTCAATTTTTTAGTTTTTATTTTATTATTGAATTTTTGAATGTTTTTGGATTTTTCAATAAAAGAAAGAAAGAAAGAAAGAAATGGAAAGAACTTGGGTTGCCTCCCAAGAAGCGCTTGTTTTACGTCATTAGCTCGACGTACTCCCTTCTCGATCAAGGTGGGAAGATAATGGGAGGGTCTATCAAAATGATCTCCTCCTTGTCGGGAGGATCCACTCTTTGGAACGTTCTTGGCGCATTGCATAGCTCATATAAGATCCGCCAAAAAGAAACCGTTCCAAATGGGCAATCGATACTCGTCTCGGCTAGGTCCTCGGGTGGGATGGTGATTTTAAAGTGACCCGAAGACTCATCAAAGAAACGATAGGAATAATGGCCGGCTAGCTTGCTCATCCTTTGATCGACAAACGGGGGAGGGAAATGATCTCTCTTGGTAGCCGCTTTCAACTTCTTAAAATCGATCAACATCCTCCAACCCATTATAGCTCTTGTGGCCAACAACCCTCCTTCTTTATCCTTAAGATCTAACAAGCCGCTCGTCTTGGGCACCAAGTCAATGGGCTTCACCCACTCGCTTTTAGAAATAACAAACATCAAGCCCTTCAACAGCAACCTCCACATCCCGACTCTCATCATATCGTCAAGAATCAAAATCGAAGGGCTGACTCTCTCGACCACTCCCGGTTTCCAATGAATAGCATCCTTAAGGATTTTAAACCCTTCAACCATCATCTTCTACCCTTCTTCCCGGTGCGAGTTTGCAAGGATAATAATCGACTTGCTCTCCTCATCCTCCTCAAGATAATCGTCTTTTTCTCCAAGTTTATCATCAATAACCCCCACCTCCCCCTCTAAAATGTCATCGTTGCCCTCAACGACACAACGAGAATCGTCTTCACATAAACATGGGGCACATAGAGGCACAACTGGCTCATTATTAAGAACAAGGGGCTCATCCTCACAAAATCCCTCCATATCGACATCCGGGCCAACCTCCTCCTCATTGCTCTTTGCCTCCATATACGCTCGCTCGACTATCCCTTCGATCATGTCCATATATATCCGATCGAAAATAGAATTTTTTGAAAGAGAAAGAAATGAGAGGTCCACGGAGGTGGAATCGAAATGAGTAAGAACACTCGGAATTGAAAACAATTCCTCCTCCGACGGCGAGATGACCGTATCCTCAAACACCCCACACTTATCGAAGAACGCGACCGGAAACGTATGTGAAGGCGGACTTGAGAATTGTCGTGGAGTAGGAGCAATCATCGGGGTAGCCGGATGAAATGGGCCCTCGTGAGGAGTAACAAGAGGATTAGGAGTTGGTGGTGGAGCAAAAGAAGGCGTAGCACAATCGGGTCCCATCGGATATCCATGGCCTCCATATTCATCCTCAAAAAGGCAAGAGTCGGTAACATGACCACGCGATCCACACCATCCACATCCCAAAATAGGTTGGTTAACATCTCTCATAGTACGGAAGGGGGGGGCACTTTTCACATTGGAGCTTGGACCGCCAAATGACTCATAATCCTCGAGATCTTTAGCGGTTAAAGGGGGAACTCGGGGAACACCTAACGAGCCGGTGTCCTCCAATGAGGAATTGAAAGGGCAATGGTCGAGAAGATGATCACTCGTTCCACACCATCCACATCCCAAAAAAGCACTAGATGCAAAACTGCATATCCAGAAAGGGTAATTCTGCCTATCCAGAACGCCTTTCTGTACCTTCTGTAGTGACATAGTTCTGGATTGGCAGACTTTCCAGAACGCCTTTTTTACCCTTCTGGATTGGCAGACTTTCT
>BMAC01000182.1:234038-255418 GCA_014905375.1 Phtheirospermum japonicum
CTAAACAATAAAATCAATAAAAAAACCCATAATTCTACTAATCTAAATTTCCAACACATATATATATATATATATATATATATATATATGTATATATATATATATATAGATTGATAGAGAGAGAGAGAGAGAGGAAGAGAGGAACAAATACTTATGATTTAAAATAGAATAAACTATATTGATATAATTCAATATATATTTAATATAAATAACTAAATTTGAATAAGTATATAATATTGAAAGATTATTCAGATATTTTTTTAAAACTATTAATAAATATTGTGTATAAAGATTTACTCAAATTCAAGTCAATATAAATGACTGTATTTTAAATCAAAAATACAAATCAAAACCAATTTAAAATTGTTAGATTCTAATTAAAATTTCATTTTTAATGACTTCAATTGCAAATAGGTAGGTCATATCAATTCTGATTTGACAATAATAAAATTTTCAACTATAGAAATTATTCCAATCTTATGAAAAACTTTAAAAGATAATGTTATTAAGGTCATTTATAGTTGCTGCATGTAATTATTTTCTACTGAAATATAGATTTATTTTACTAAAAAATGTATTCTTTGTCTTGTGTTATAAAAAAACTTATGTCATCGGATTCATGTTGTTCTTAGTATAATTTTATTGATATTGCATGTTCCTTTGATCATAAAAAGGATTGTATATAACACATGGATTGAATGTAAAGTTAAACTACTAATTTTTATACATATACATATATATATATATATATATATATATATATATATATATATATATATACATATACTAGTTTAACACCCGTGTGTTATTCGATATTTATCAAAAGATAAACATAAAAAATATTTCTTGTCATTATTGAATTTTTAAACCTAAAAATAAGAAAAACACAAAAGATATTGTTGCTCGTGTCTTGTAAAGATGGCTAATTACTATTTCTTAATTATTACCTTTTATTGTTAAATAATTTCTTATATTAATGGTTAGATTAAATTTGTTAATAATTTCTTTAGATAATGAACTTGAAGAATATATGTTATAATTTTTCTTTGATATTATGTGAATATAATTTATCACAAGACTTATTTATACAATTCTTTATCATACATGAACTTTCATTATCATGAAAATATGAAAATGTAAAATCAATAATGCATACATTGAAAGTAGCTTATAAAATCAACTTGAAGAGAATCACCAACGTACATGAATCTATCAATTCATCGAAACTCATGAAAGTAGCTTATAAAATCAACTTGAAGAGAATTACCAACATACATGAATCTATCAATTCATCGAAATTCATGATTAACAAAACATATGCAAAATCATGATCAATCTCTCACCTAAATCATGTAAATAACTTTATTTACTATTTCTAAATAAGAAATCGTCTAAAATCATAAGTAATAATATATTATGTAATCTACGAATAGCATTAAAGTATTGTAAAACTTCATATTTGTCAATATTGTACATAACATCACATGCATATAATCATAGGTAACATATATACATATACATACTTTGTATAAGAATGCACAATAATAAATACCATGCCACATATCCATATAAACAAATATTTATTAGTTTCAATTAATAAATAATAGGGTAATTCGAGTTACCTTCGAGGAAAGACACGATTCTTTCATAATTTTGTTTTTGCAATAGGACTGTCCGCGATATGTTTCTGATGACATAGACCTTCAAACCCGATTTCCACCGTAAAGATTTAACCAATATCTCTTGTGAATATTATATCCAAAATCCAATTTCATCCAACGGTTAGATTGTGCGTAATTTAATTTTTAAAAGAAATTGGACAGACAGTTCGGGAAATAGGATCAGCTCTGTTATAAATTTGTTATCAAATTCTTCAGACCTCATATTAAGATCTCCCCATTCAGAATAAACTTGTATATGTTTGGAATAATATATCTAAATTTTGGCTTGATCCAACGTTTAGATCTTACGGAATCTTATTTTTAAAAACGCTGCACAGGAAATTCTGAAAATAAAATCTGCTTTGTTCGAAAATTTCTTTATATATATATATATATATATATATATATATATATATATATATATATATATATATATATATATATATATATATATATATATATATATATNTATATATATATATATATATATATATATATATATATATATATATATATATATATATATATATATATATATATATATATATATATATATATTAGAATCCAATCTCCACCGTTCAGAATGTAATTCAATAGGTCTTGAAGGTGCTCTAAAATTGTAACACGGTCCAACGGTTGAAACGTGAGAAACGGTTTTTCAAACTTACAGCGCAGTTAGATTCTCGACCTACGAAATTTGTGTAATTACTGCTTTATTTATGGAGGCTTATTTGTCGATCTCTCATAAGTTAGAGTTTCGTGCTGTAAAAGGAAAAGTAGAAAAGAAGAAGATGCAAAAGAGAGACGAAGGAGATGGTAAAAATTAGGGTTTTCTTATTCATCAAAGACACCCTTTATATAGGGTATCAAATACATATTTCCGGAATACATAAATATAACAAATACCTAAATTGTCCTTCATCAGTTACTTATTGACGAAGGCACACTAATTGTATTTTTCCTTCAACAATATTTATATACTTAAATAAATTCAAAATTAATTACACACGCTCAACCCGAGTCTAGTTTCTATTAATTAATTACTATTATATATTTTTATTTTTTAATATTTAAATTAAATTCTATAATAATTCCTAGTTACATACTTAGAAAAATTCAAAATACGTCATATTTTCAATTCGTGTCGTATTGTACTGATGTCTAATTAATATTTATTAATTATTATTATACGAATTTATATTTTTACATTTAAATTGAAATCGCTAATAATATTTAGTTAAATACTTATATTATTGTATGTAACTCGTAATTTGATGATATTATATATTTTAATTCCTAAGAATAAAGATATTTTGACTTTTATTCATACATTATCATATAAGTAATTTCTCTTTTAATTAAGATAAGTAATTTGAGTTTATTTTCTAATTATATATAACTTCTTATATATTTATATTAGAAGAATTAAAGAAAATATTGAATTAGACAAAATATAATCAATGGCAAATATTAAATTAGGTAAATATAAATAATAAAAATAATAAATTAGGCAAAATATAATAAAAGGAAATATATAATAAATTAGGTAGATATTAGAATTCTTATATTTAGTAAGTCTCCGAACCTCTAAAATTCGCCAAGTAAGCATCCGAACCATTAGAAAGTTACACATCATCCCGAAGCTTCCTAAGAGACATATGATAGAAATCTTTTTGTTTAGTATATAGGTGATACACACACACACACACACACACTAGCGTAATAACCGTGTGAACACACGAGTATATATATAGAATATTATAATATATATTATCTATTTTTTCTTAAAATTTATGTATCTTCTTACAATATTGAGTGCATTAAAAATACATGAAGTTTAATAAAAAAATAAAAAAATAATTAGAAATATATTATTTAATTTACACACCGCAAAACTTTTGTATAAATTACATTATTAACTCTATTAAAATATCTACACTCTTTGTCACAAAAGAGTATCTTCAATTATTTTCTTCTTTTACTCTTAACATTGCAATATAAACTTGAGCATTATTAAAAATTGGTGGCACGGTCAGTATGAGATATTCATCTATTGTATAATGTTAATATAATAGAATATCTTTTTAATACTACACCAAATAATGTTACAAAATGATAAATGTTTTATTGTGAATAACAAAAACAAATAGAGGAGAATATTGACTTTTTTTCTAAAACTATATTATTTGGAAGATTTTAATAAGAAATAAAGGTGAGGGTATGTTTGGTCTAATAAATTATACAATAATTTTTATTCAAAAATAAAATCATATTTTGTAAATAATAAAAGAAAATTTCACATATCTCCAATAAGTTGAAAAAGAACAAAATTGAAACCATGTAGCATCTCCAAATGTGTAATATAATATCAGAATATAATTTGAGACCAATTGAAATGATCCCAAAGATCTCAAATGTATCGTGCGTTTTCATCTTGTAAATAGTATCAACAAATGAAATAAATATATGCTCCACCTTCAAAATTAGGTAGCTAGGGGGACAAAAGCAGAATGAAGAATTTTAAAATTTTAATTATGGATCATTATGAATTCTAAAAATAAAGGTCAATTTCATCTGAACAGTTATTTGATCTCTATAAAATAAACCCTAAATTAGACAGAACAAACATGTATTTTCAAGAATTTAGAAAATCTCATTAAAACAGAAAATCACATGCATAGAGAAAGACTGGAAAAAAATAATTTCAACAAAAAATTCAAAAGCTTATTTCATTTATAATTCATGGAATAAAAAACAAAATACACATAATGTGGAAGAATACAAATTGCATCTACGAAAGTTTCAACAATCACCCTCAACTCATTTTCGGTAGCTTATAAAACTCCACTTAACATCTCAATTCAATCGTACACATAAATCGATCATGGATCAAAAATTATAATCAGAAATCAAAACCAAAGTTCATATGTTGGATTTTTTGTAAGGGACATTTAAGAATGAAGAGAAGAATGATAAGGATAAACTGAAAGTACTTTCAGGAAGATATTTAAGAAGATAAAGATATAAGACAAATAAAAAAAAAGGATTAGTATGAGTACAAACCAATGCTCTAAAATGCGTATTGCGTAACGTGTTGCATTTTGATCCCAACATTGCGTAGCATAAATAGCTTTATGTATTGCGTGAGCTATTTGAACATATTTTTTTAACATTAAGAAATAATTACATATTTATTGTGACTTATTTTTAATATAAAAATAATTATTTTTTTCTAAAAAATATAACTTGATATATAACCTCAAAAAATAAAGTAGAAGGTCCAATAAATATCAAACAAAAATTACAATTCATAAAATATAATAGAAAATAACAAATAAAATAAAACTCTACGATAATATTAATAAAATCTTAAAATTTTGTAAGAATGTCTTGGAACAAGTTGTCAAATTGACTAACACGTCTATCATGTAGATCAAATAATATAATTAAAAAATAGTACCAAAAAATTAGTAAAAAAACACTGGTTATTAAAAAAAAGCTTCTATTTTTATGACTACACAGTTAACTACATAATATAAACAAAACATTGGTGTTACTTAAACACAATGATTATAAGGCACACAAAAAGATAGATAGAGTAGACAGAGAAATAGTGGGTTAATGAACAGACACACAGATAGAAAGAAAATTAAGGAGACATTCATGTGTAAACATGAGATTAGAGTGTAAATTTAATTAGTAAAATAGAGGGGATTTTGTATGAGATTCATATATCAATAATTTTTCAAATGATATATATATATATATATATATATATACTAGTTTAACACCCGCATATTATACGCAATTTGAAGAAAATAATATTCATTAGAAATACTAAAATAATAACATTGAAAATGGTACATACAAATCGTAACATTATTTGTTCTATTTACATGAAGACTGTTTTTCACAATAGATAATTTTTAGACACAAGTCAGAACATTATTTGTTCTAATTACCGTAAAACTGGTTTTCACAATAAAGATTTTTCATTCTTATCTGGGAGTCACGAGATTAGTTATAAGGTATAGCAAAATACCCTAAACTGGATGGATTCGTTTTTTTTTCCTGTGTAAAACACTAATTTATTCATGTAATATAATATATGTGTATTAATACATTATATTGGAATTAGATAAGTAGATTTATAATATACTTAACTTTCCTAGGCGTAATGATTTATTATGATTATCATATTTATTTATTTATTTTAGTTTTTCTTTTTTGGCGTGTTCAACTTATATAGATTTTATTTCTAATTAAATATGACTTATTGATTAGAGTATATTTGTTCTTATTTTTATTAGCTTTTTAGTTCGTTTTTATATTTGTTTTTGGTATAAGCTGGACGATTTAAGCTTAATCTCGTATTTTTATAATTCTAGCTTATTTTACCGTATTTTGATCGTAATTGATGCAAGTAGGTGATATTTCGTTGTTTTTCACCTTACAGCTAAGTAACCGGAAGAGTTTAACGCGTAATAGATGAGGTTCGATGTTCAAGAAGTGAAGAACAAGCTTTCCGGTGAAACGAGTAGCAAAAGATCGAGAATTGGAGACAGACGCGCAGTCGCGTCGACTGACGTGACCGTCGACGCACCATCGGCGCAAGCCATGCCAGCGAGTCATGACCGCGTCAGTCGACGCTCCGTCGACGCCACTTGCTGAAGCGTCGATGTCGACGCACCACTGCCGACGCACTGCCGACGCAACTTGCTGAAGCGTCGATGTCGACGCACACCGTCGACGCACCTGCCCAGCCGACGTGCACACCTGCCGACCAGGTCTGCCGAGTCCCGCCGAGCACCTGCTCGCGTCAGTCTACGCTCCGTCGATGCACCGTCGACGCGACGCCCAGAATTCCGAAATTAGGGTTTCTTATGCGCCAAGTCATGCAAAATCTATATAAACCCTCATTATTTCGGATTTTAAGAGGAACACACGACCTCTTAGGGTACTTTAGCTTATAATAACAATAATCCCACATCTCATAACGAGATTTGAAGACGGAGATCAAGAATCGAAGAACAACGCGTCCAAAACGTCGAATTCGAGTTCGGGATTCATTCTTCGCCCAAGATCAACGTTCAACCTCTGGAATAGCTGGAGCTTTTTACTGCTTTCATTAGTTCCAATAAGTTCTCTAAACTCTTAGTTAATTTATTAGTTAATTTCTAGTCTAATTGTTAGTTTAATTCTTAGTTAATGCTAGAACTAGTTTAATTAGCTTAATAGTTTATGCTTGTTTTTGGATATTGGTTAATTTAGTTGATTTTATGCGATTGATTTATGCTTAGTTATTTGTTAGTCTTAGAATGATATGATACATTGCTTAGTGATAATTTATTATATTTATGCTGTCAGATTAGTTGCTATTAATTCTTAGTTCTTGAGTTCAAGTAGTTTAATTATCGCTCGTAGTTGATAATTAGTTAGAATAATTAGTTTAAATAGATTTAGTTTAATTACTGCTTTAGTTATAATGATCAATTCAAAATCTTTCAAACCCCAAATGTATATGTATGTTATTCGTAATTGAGAAAAACATCCGAAAGACCGAACAGCTGCTTCCTCGAGAGATACGACTCGAGTCAAACTCATCACCCTACAGTTACCTCGTACACTTGCGAGCAAACTGACGTGCTTTTAAATTATTTATTAAAACGGGGTGCACAAAAGTTTGAGTCACTTATTTATATTTTTATATTAGGAGAATAAAAGTAATATATTGAATAAGAAAAAATATGCTAAAAAAATATTGAATTAGGTAACATATAATAAAAGAAAGATATTGAATTTCGGAAAATATAATATAGAAAAATATTAAATTAGGTAAAATATAATAAAAAAAATTATTAAATTAGGTAGATATTAGACTCGAATGAAACCAAAGCAAGTTTTTCCAAAGCTAACGTATGCGAGATTTGTAATATGGTATTAAAAATATTAAAAGAATAATATTAAAAAATAATACATACAAATTGTAATATTATTTGTTCTATTTATATGAAGATTAATTTTCACAATAAATAGTTTTTACACGCAATCAAAATATTATTTATTAAGGAATGATATCATATATATTCTATATATTGATTCATGTGTAAGAAATGATATCATATATATTCTATATATCTTGATTCACTCAGTTTACTTTAAATGTATATATTCGGTTACTCAGTTTAGGATTTTGTTATGTGATTTTAATTGTGAATAATTACTCTTGTAATATGTATATTGTAAGCAATCAAACTAATGAAAACAACAATTCCTATAATCTCAATTATTTTATAAGGTATCAATTTGAGCTCTTCTCTTACGAGATACTCCACCGATCCTTGCCTACCATGACCACCGATATTCAGCCTTCTGTTATTCCCATTTTGACCCATCACCACCTTCCAATCAAACTTACCCAGACCAATTTTCCTTCTTAGCGCACACATCTTTGTGCTCTTCTGAATGGATTTTCATTGATCGAACACATCGATGGTTCCTCTCCATCGTCGGATGCCGTCACTGCTCCGGATGCTTACCTTCATTGGTCCAAGCAAGATCAACTTCTCCTCGCGGCTATTCTTGGTTCTGTCTTCTACCTATTATCTCGGTCACCACTACTGCCGCGGAGGCATTTTCCACGCTTTCCAGTGCTTTCACCAGCACATCCCGGGCTCATGTGATGTTCTTGAAGACATCCCTCGCCAATACCTTGCTATAAAGTAAATCAATTTCAAATTATGTGAATCGCATAAAATCCTTAACCGATGAGCTCGATCTCATTAATGGTTCGGTTAAGTCGGACGATCTCACTCTCTATATTGTAAATGGTCTCACCCCCAAATATAGAGATATTATTAGTGCAGTACGTACCCGTGACACTCCGTTTCGTTTTGAGGAATTACGGGACCGGATAATTGAGCATGAGTTATATCTCAAGCAAATTGAGTCAAAAACCGCTTCTCTCGTGGCTACGGCTAATGTGGAACAGTCTGGTTCTTCTTTGTCCAAGCGCTCCGGTCACAAATATTTAAGTGGAGGATGTGGACGTTTAGGCTCTCATCGAGGGAATTCAACTGGTGATCGTGGTAACAACTTCTCTCAGAGCCGTGGTTCAAATTAGAATAATCAAGGGCGGGGTGGTCGTGACTATTTTGTTATGTGTCAACTTTGTGGTTTTAAAGGACACACCGCTCCTTTCTGTCATCGCCTTCAAGCCTCTGTTAACTTTGCTCACTCCCCGACTCATAGGCCACAACCTTTTTGGTTGATGGACTCTGGTGCATCCCACAATCTCACAAGTGATCCTAGCAATCTTTCAATTCATTCTGAGTACGATCGCACAGACAAAATTCAGATTGCTGATGGCTCAGGTTTATATATTTCTCATACTGGTTCAACTCATATTCATATGCCTTCTTGTAATTACTTATTGTCTGATGTGTTGTGTGTGCCTGGTGCGGCTAAGAACCTTATTTCTGTGCATCAATTTATGAAAGCAAATTGTGTGTCTTTGAAATTTTTCTCTGATTGTTTCTTGATTAAGGATACCACCACAGGGGCGGTACTGGCTCGAGGTCCATGCAGTAATGGTGTCTATCAATTTCAACCCCAGATTACTAGTTCGATTGCTAAAGTTGATGCTCTTGGTGTACGTACTACTTCTAGTCACTGGCACTCTCGTCTTGGTCACCCCTCTGGACGAATGAGTTCATTTATCTTATTTGCTTATAACTTGTCTATTTTCCAAACTTCAGCGCATGTGCGTGACACTTGTTTTACTTGTAATGTGAGCAAGTCCCATAGACTACCTTTTTTGGACCAAGGTTTTGTTCTCGTTCTTTGAACTATTTATATGCGGATGTTTGGGGCCCTGCGCCTATTTCTATTGATGGTTGTAAATATTTCTTGCTCAATGTAGACTTATTTAGTAGATATTGTTGGGTGTATTTATCGAATACCAAGTCTCAGGTTCTCCCAGTTTTTCGGCAATTTCGCACTCTCGAGGAGAAACAATTTTCCTTGCAAATTCGGAATTTATACACTGATAATGGGGGGCGAATTCTCGACACTTAAACCGTATCTTTGTGAGTCCTGCATTTCCTGATTAACCACTGCCCCTCACACCCCACAATAAAATGAAATTTCCGAGCGTCAAAATCACCATATCCTTGAGGTAACTCGAGCACTACTTCATCATGCTAGTCTACCTCAGAATTTCTGGTCCTTTGCCGTACAAACAACAACATATCTTATCAATTGTACACCATCTTTGGTTCATTCTGCCAAGAGTCCGTTTGAGGCTTTGTTTCATCGAACACCCAATAATCATAAACTACGCACTTTTGGTTGCATATGTTTTCCATGGCTACGCCTGTACAATATGGGCAAGCTTAGTTTTCCGTCAGAACCGTGCCTCTTTGTCGGCTATTCCACAAGCCAGAGCGCTTATCGTTATCTTGATCCATCAACTGGACGTGTCTTTGTATCCTGACATGTCAAGTTCTCTGAATTCACCTTCTGGAATTTTTCCAACCCGACTCCTGCTGATTCTCAACCCCCTACTATTGTTTTGCCGTTACTTACTGATCCTGCTGGTACTCCATCTCCATCGGCGATACCGTATTTAAACCCCTCTTCTATTGTTCCGAGAAGTCCATTAGCTGGACAATTGCCAAATTGCTCGCCAACTGTACCACTTCCAGTAGCTATTCCCGACCAGCCTGCATAACTGCCTGCTCCTGCCCGGACACATGCTATGCGTATAAGAGCCCAGAATAACATATACAGGCCCAAGCGTCTCTATGATGCGACTAAGCACCCATTGCCGCTTGATATTGAACCGTCGTGTATCTCGACTGCCTTGGCCTCGCCCGAATGGCGACAAGCCATGACCAAGGAACTTAATGCTCTTCGACGTCATGGTACTTGGTCCTTAGTTGTTCCTCCATCTCATGCCAATATCGTAGGTTGCAAGTGGGTTTTTTGTATCAAACAAAACTCCAACGTCTTAGTTGAACATTACAAAGCCCGTCTTGTGGCTAAGGGTTTCACCAACGTCCCAGTGTGGAATTCTCTGAGACATTCAGCCCCGCCTGTCACGATTCAGACGGTTTTTACCTTGGCCTTATCAGCGAATTAGCCCTTTAGACAACTCGACATAAGCAATGCATACCTACACGATTCTTTAAAGGTTCCCGTCTACATGTCGCAACCTCCGGGATTTGTTGATCCTTCATGTCCCTCCTCGGTCTGCTTACTACATAAATCTTTGTACAGTCTTCGTCAAGCTCCTAGGGAATGGTACATTGCTCTCAGTTCCGCTCTCACCAACTTTGGTTTATGCAGTCCCGTACGGATCACTCTCTTTTCACCTACACTAAAGGGGTTGTCCGACTTATTGTTATTATTTATGTGGATGACTTGATCATCACTGGGTCGAGTTCCACCACTACGCCAAAATATGCTTCAGATAGCACTTATTTTAGCATTCAGATAGTGCTTTTAAGCGCTATCTGAGTGCCCGCTATCTGAGCAACATGTGTTTCCAATAGTGCTTTAAAAAGCGCTATGTGATACTTACCTAAGATAGCGCTTGGCTTAGAAAGCGCTATCTAAAATTAATAATTTATAGCACTTAATCAAAGAAGCGTTATGTTATATATATATATATATTCATGTTAATCTTGTACACCATTGCACCACACAACTTGCATAAAATCTAAAGCTAAATTAATCCAAACTTAGTCAAATAAACAAAACCTCAACAACTCATGTGTCGCAAAAATCCACTGAATGTACGAATTGTCAACATACTCACAAAACAAATGACGAGTAATCAACAAATACAATCATTATATGTGCCAAAACATGAACAACACCACCAAGTTCTAAAATCAATCACTGGGGAAYAAATGAAGAAAAAAATAGGACTAAAAMAATATTGGGACAATTATCCTTGCTTTCTATCTTAGCCGGATACAACCTATAAAAGAAAATAAAGTTCACAGTAAGAAAGAGTAGACTCAAAAAATCTACAAGGAAAAAAATTGGCTTATTGCTATATATAAAATAGTACCTGAAAATGAATATTGCCATTCATGCACACATTCTTATTGTAATATCTTCAATTTGGTCCCTCCTGATAGTTTCAATAAGGAAAATCTAGAGGTGAAAAATTAAGAGAGGCTTCAAAATCAATAAAAAAAATTAGAGAGTTTGTCATTTTGTCTTTAAGGTTTCAGTGTTATAGATAGAATGTGAACAATCCTTTTGAAAATTTTTCACTATATCCTTTCATGAAATCACATGAGAAATATTTTTTACTTAACGAACAATGAGAATCCATGAATACTAATAATAAGACTCTTTCAAATTAAGTAACTTAATTTCTTACAAGATGTTCAAGCATATAGGCCATTATTCCCAAACTCCATTTACCTGCTCGTCGGAATAACAAACAAGTATACCAGGGAAATACAGCAAAATATAATATGAAATTAAAACCAAACATTGGATAGGTACCTAGATTGATTAAAATCAAAATCACATACCTCATCGCGATTGACACATTGAATTTCCCATTGCAACAAATTACAAAGAACATCCTATTACATTTTCTTCACCAAGGAAACTAATTATTACCTACGCAATCGATATTTTATATCACATGGATGAGGTCTCGACGACACTGTGCTGTTTCTGATGTCGTGGCTAATGTATGTAGTTGCACTGCAGAAGTCAATTCAAGGAACAATCATTAGCAAGTGTCTGCACAACTAAGTTTAGTTAGTATTGAAAATCACCTTATAATTGGACTATCCGCATGATTTGGCATTGCATAACTTCTAACTGATTGTAACATACAAAAACAGATACACGTATTAATTTTTCATTGAATATTCGAACTCGATCATACGAGAAAACACATACTTTCAAACCAAGCAATCGCATGTGAAGCAACCATTATACAAAAAGACAATTAATGAGATGAAATATTATTAAGCATACAAACTTGAATTATATTTCACTCCATGAATGAAACAAATGAACACATCAAGCATTGTAATTAAATGAAAACTTATAATGTTAGTATATGAAATTAAAACCATATTTTAGATAGTACCTAGAATAATTAAAGTTAAAATCACATACCTCATAAGCGATTGTCATTTGATTACATGTAATTATGTCCTTTATGAATCTCAGGACATTGTATTCGCAATCCACACCACTCGTTTGTCCGGGGCACTATTAAAAACAATGTGAACATAAAAACTTTTTTACATGGACAATTATTTATTACATATATAAAATAATAAATTACCTTTACTTTCTTAGCAACATATTATTTGATTTATTTTGGTTACACAATTCCTTCTTGAGCCCGAAAAACTTTCAGTACCCTAGAAATACAAACAAATAATATATTATTTTTGTAAGATTGACTTGACTTATTTTTATACACAAAGCTTACCAGTCTCGTATATCACTTTTTACCATACATTGCAGCATGCAATTAAGAGATAAAGTTAATATACTGCTACCCCTAAAGGCCAAGAAAATAACAGCAGCCTACAACAACTACATAGACTGAAGTTGAGTGGATAAAAATGAGAATAAATATCGAAGGAACAATTTGAAGCAGATTTTCGGTTGGTGAAGGTCAGAATCTACTCTAAGATTAATGGATAAGAATGATGCTTAAATTTTGTCCAAATGAAGAGACCATTCACAGTAAACAATTTACCTAACAAACTCTTCCAGGTCTTAGCTCCTATAATAGAAGCTATAATTTGATAGTTTATCTAGTCATATTTATTTAGTCCATATGTTCAAAATTATAACAGTATGTTAGTAGGACTTGTAGATCAAATTACGGATCATTCAATCGTTCATTCGCCCATAACCTCATTTTCTGCGGAATTTTCATATAGCGAGATGCTAATGAACTACATAACTCAAATAGATTAATTCAAGTGAAGTGACCAACTCAAAAATTAATACACAAGATGGACACAACTCTCGAGTTCATATCATAAAATAGTTATTTCATTATTGATAAAAAATATAAGTTCCATCACATATGGCCACAATCGTGTAAAAAAAATCCAATAAATAACATAACAAGCTATTACTTGCAAGGATTCAGATAGCTAGATTAAACACAAATGAACGATTCGGATGTAAATATGACAAGTTATTAAAAATAGAAAGGCACATCCCAACATAGAAAGAGCATCAGTTACAAAGATAATGAGCAAGATCTAGCTCAAGTAAAAAATCAATCTTTAGATGGTTTGGTAATACCTTCATCAGAGACCAACCAAGCAAGCCAGAGAACCTAGAGAAGGATTTGCCAAATTAGCATTAAAAAATCAATGTCAAAAATTTGCATAAAAGATTGAAGAACAATATATGAATATATATGTAAAGCCTTTATCTCCTCGAGGTGAAGATTTTTCCAAAGCAGCAACAAAAATAAAAATATTAATAGAGAGAGGGCAAAAGATAGATTGGGGGAAAGATCTTACACTCATTCGTGGGCGGAAATGGTGGTGGTGGCGGTGGCGGTGGCGGTGAGGGTTTTGATTTTTTGTGGATTTTGGTGTAGGTCTGTGCGAAGTCAGAAAGAACGAGCCTTGGAGAATTTTTTATTTTATTAACTTTTTGTCTCACTTATAACGCTTGTTAAGAGAGGGATATCTTTAGAGTGCACTTGTTGAGGGAGAGCTCTTCTTAAAAAGACACGTTATCTCGTATACTTCACTCGAATAGCGCTTTGAATAGAGATGCWATTTTTTATTTCCTTCAAATAGCGCTCYGTAATAGAAGCGCTATTTGAAACTTCTGAACTTCTTAAGATAACATTATTTATTTAAAGCGCTATGTAATAAATATTATCTAAACTACTTAGATAGCGCTTGGTAATCTAAGCGCTATTTGAAACTTCCGGATATTTTAAGATAGCACTACCCGTCTAAAGCGCTATCTAATAACTGCTATCTGAAGCATTTTATGGTGTAGTGCACCCTTATTCAACGTCTTAGTTCTCACTTGCAGACGTCCTTTGCTCTAAAGGATTTAAGTTCCCTATCTTTCTTCTTAGGGGTTGAGGTTGCTCGTTGCAAGGAAGGGTTATTTTTGTCTCAACATAAGTACTTGGTTGATCTTCTTCACCATCACAATATGGATGGTGCCAAGTCACTTCGCACGCAAAGTAACCCAACTTCTTCGACTTCATCTTCATCTGTTGATCCGACAGAATATCGCAGTGCCATTGGTGGTCTTTAATATTTATCGTTCACACGCCCGGATATCTCCTTCACTGTGAACCGATTAACTTAACGTATGTCTACACCGTCTGGATCTGATATGTGTGAAGTAAAGCGGCAAGTTCGGTACCTTATGGGTACTCTTCATTATTTTGCATGTAATTGTTGTGTTTTTCTCGTGTTCTTAATTAGAGTTTTATATTATTGTTAGTGGTTCTTGAGTCATTTAGCTTTGTTTTCTAGGTTATTTTTCTTATTTTAGAGTTTTTGTGTTCTTCTTTTGATTTTATATTTAATTGGGTTAAATGGTTTTAATTGATTTAAGGTTGGTGAAATTCTTTGGTTTTTATGTTAAAAGTTCTCATTTAATAGGTGGTTTAATGATTTGAATTTAAACTAAGGTATGGAGGTCAAAAATCAAGCCATCTCCTTGCCAAGGGCTTGCCCAAGTTGTGCCAAAAAAGGAGCTCAAAAAGGGAAAACATTCTGGAATGATGGCCATCTCTTGACCATCCGTTCGCCATCTCCGCGCCAAACTGCACCGCCCACACTGGGTACGCTGCCCACACTGGATTACCCAGTGTCCGCACCCAGCCCGGCATCTCCCGCCCACACGCTGCCGACAGCGCTCGTCAGGCAGCGCGCCATCCTCTCGCCATTCGCGCGCCATCCGCGCGCCAACATGCCCAGGCCCCAGCGCCCACGCCCAGGCCCCCAGCTGCCGGCCACCTGCGCCCAGCAGTGCCCAGGCTCGGCCATGACCGAGCCACATCGAGCTAAATCGAGCCAAAATGTGCCAAAAAGCTTGTTAAGGGTCTAGGAAGGTGCCTCCGGGTCAAACTTTGTCAAACCCGGGAATTTCAAGCCTCTAAGGCTATTTTGTCCCATTTAAATCCAATTAAATGTAGTATAAATAAGAGACTTCTTTCATTTGGTAAAACACCTCTCATTTTCTCCCAACCCAAGCATGGGTTTGGGATTAAAAATCCTCTCTCTAGTTTTTAAGATTTATTTTCTCTTCCTTAGGTTTTAGATTTAATTTGAAGCTTAATTGAAATTTCTTTTCCTAGATTTAGATTTAATTTCAAGCACCTCCTTGGGTTTGTAAGCCTAAGAAGAATCCAAATACTCCTTTGGATTGTTACTTTTGATTGCAATTACATTTAAGCTTTGTTTCGTTTCTTAATTCAAGTAAGTTTCCTTTCAATTTCATGTTTTATGCTTTGTTTCCATCCTTTGTTCTTCATTTCCATGCTTGTTCTTCATTTTATACTTTTTGTCTTAGCACCTTGAATTCATGTTAGATCTTAAGAATTGGCTATGGAATCTATATGAGTGACACATCTAGATCATAGATCGGGTCTTGGATCGTCTTGATTTTGAGATTTTGTTATGCTTTATTTGTAATTTTATTTTCATGCATAGTTTTAGGTGAAATCTTAGATATACTCTTTGTTGCTTGTTATTTTCCTTAAATTTTTAAACTTTCATGTTAATTTTTCTTGCTCTTTACATCCATGCTTTCAATTTTTGCTTATTTTCATAATTTAGGATTTTATGCATAGTTGTACCTTGTGCATGCATGCTTGTACTTGGTGAAATATTGCATTTTCTTGCTTATTTTCATTATTGCTTTGCATTATCTATTTGAGGCATACGACGAGGCATCATACCCAATTGTTATTTCAATTTTTAGGATAGTTTAATTGCTTTATTTTCATTTTTCTTTTATTTTTCAAGCTTGAAACACATTAAATCCTTCAATTGAATTGATTTCCGATAATACCAAGCCATGAACCCGTTGGTTTATTTCAACACCACGAAAACTCTTCTAACATTCATCACGGTCTTCTCCTTTGTCGCTCGTCCACTCTTCGTCTCATTGCATACTCTGATTCAGATTTTGGAGAGGATCGCGCGGATTTAAGTCTGCATCCGCTTATATTTTGTATCTTGGTGAGAATTCGATCTCTTGGCGTACTCGTAAGCAAACGGGTGTTGCTTGCTCTTCCACTGAAGCTGAGTATCGCTCTCTTGCCTCTGCTGCATCAGAAGTTGCATGGGTTGTAAATTTGTTCAAGGAGCTTAGTATTCCGGTTTCTACCACGCCTCAACTGCTTTGTGATAATATGGGGGCGACTCGCTCGCCCTCCATCTAGTTCAGCTCTCTCGTATGAAGCACATTGCCATTAATGTGCATTTTGTACGTGATCTTCCATAAAAAGGGGTTCTCTTGGTTTCTTGTGTCAGCAAAGTTGATCAACTTGCTGACATACTCACCAAACCACTACCTCGTACGCGCTTTGAACTCCTCCGTTCCAAAATCTTCATGGCCGACAGCAAGTCCATTTTGCGGGGGCGTATTAAGAAATGATATCATATATATTCTATATATTGATTCATGCGTATTAAGGAATGATATCATATATATTCTATATATCTTGATTCACTCAATTTACTTTAAATATATATATTAAGTTACTCCAATTTGTAGGGTATAGTTTAGAATTTTTTTTATGGGATTTTAATTGTGAATAATCCCACTTGAAATATATATATTGTAAGCGATCAGACTAATGAAAACAACAATTTCTATAATCTCAATTATTTTATATTATTTTTTTTAATTACAGTAATACTGTTTTTCATAATAAAGAATTTTTATTTTTTTACCGTGAGTCACGAAATTAGTTGTAAAGTATATCAAAATACCTTAAACTTGACGGGAAACCCGCAGAAAACTGAGCTTGGAAAAAATTGTAAAACATACAACATTCGCGTGTCACGTGTGAATATTTGATATAAGAAACTAAAACTTATAAGGTACTGATAATTCTATTGAAAAAACGTCATACATCTAACTTTTAGTATATGTAATATTATTTTTAGTTTCTTTCTTTTCTTTCTTTCTTTCTTTTTTTTTGCGTGAGACACTGATTTATTGGTATAAATATGTAATGTATGTATCAATGCATTATATTGGTATTAGATAAATAAATTTAGAATATATATAATATTATTTTCCTAGGCGTAATAATTAATTATTATTATCTTCTTGTTTCCCTTTTTTTTTCTTGACGTAACGATAGTCTTTCATATATATTTTTAATGTTAATTTCAATTTAATATATTAGGATTAGATAAAGAGAATTAAGTTTATATTATTTATATTTTACTTTCTTTTGTAATAATTTTATATTAATCGTATTTTTTAAAATAAATATTTAAAATTATAATAAAATTATTTCAATTTTTATTATAAATTAAAATTAGATCAACTTATATGGATTTCTTCTAATTAGATATAACTTATTTATATTTTTATATTAGAAGAATAAAAGTAAGATACTGAATTAGATGAAATATGTTAAAGAAAACATTAAATTAGATAACATGTAATAAAAAGGAAATGTTGAATTAGAAAAAATATAATATTAGGAAAATATTAAATTAGGTAAAATATATTAAAAGAAAAGTAATAAATTAGGTAAATATTAAGCTCGCATGATACCGAAGCACCAGAACTTTCTCCAAGGCTAACGAAGCGTGGAAAACAGACATATAGGATATGAAGACTTTGCATTAATATATAGGGAACATATATATATATATATATATATATATATATACACACACACACACACAACATTTTATAACCATTATAAAGTTTCTAAATCTAAAAATAAGAAAAATCCAAAAGATATCGTCGTATCTTATACAAATGGCTAGTTACAATTTATTAATTATTATTTTTATTGATAAATAACTTTTTATTTAATTTAGATTAAATTAATTAATAATTTCATATTTACATACGTAAATAAATTCAAAATTTATTACATGCTCAACACATATCTAATTTTTATTAATGAATCATTATTTAATATTTTAGTATTTAAATTAAATTCTATAATAATTCCTAGTTACATACTTAGAGAAATTCAATATTTGTTATATTCTCAACACGTATTGTATTGGGCAATTTATTAGGTACACCTGGGTGCAACTTGCTAGGTGCACACTGTTTTACGTGATGATATATGACAGTTATACGTGATGATATATGGTAGTTATACGTGATGATATGTGTCAAAAATTAAGAGTTTAAGGTTTACTTTTTCATTATAGAGTTTAGTTTTATGTTTTAGGGTTTAGTTTTCTATTTTTAGACTTTAATATTTCATTTTAAGGATTAATTTTTTATTTTTTTAATTTAATTTTCCATTTTAGGGTCCCGGCAAAAATCTATCATTCTGCCAGTTATATGTGATGATATGTGCTAGTTATATGTGATGATATATGTGTCAGTTATATGTGATGATATATGATAGAGATTTAGGATTTAGAGTTTAATATTCAATTTAAGGGTTTAGTTTTTCATTTTAGGGATTAATTTTTCATATTTAGGGTTTAATTTTTTATTTTAGGTTTATTTTTTTAATTTTCGGATTTTAAATCTTAGATTTAGAACTTCAATTACTTGTGATGATATGTACCAATTATATGTGATGATAAGTTAAATTACATGGTGCACCTTAGAAGGTGCACCTGGGTCCATGGTATACTCTCTCATTGTATTGTATTGATATCTAATTAATATTTATTAATTATTATTACATAAATTTATATTTTTATATTTAAATTGGATTCTTTAATAATATTTAGTTACATACTTATATTATTGAAGTAACTCGTAATTTAATTATATTACATATTTTAACTTTTATTCTCGATACAATGTATTTAGATTATAAATAAATAACTAAGTTTTTCTTTTTTGTAATTAACATTATCTTATAAGTAGTTTCTCTTTTAAGTAAGATAAATATTTGATTTTTTTTCAATTATATATGACTTCTTATATATTTATATTAGAAGAATAAAAGAAAATATTGAATTATATAAAATATAATCAAAGGAAAATATTAAATTAGAAAAGTATATATAAAAAAAGAAAAGATTAAGTAGGCAAAATATAATAAATTAGGTAGATATTAGAATTATTATAATATTAGAATTCTTATATTTAGTAAGTCCTTAAATCTCCAAAATTCGTCAAGTAAGCATTTGAACCACCAGAAGATTAAACGTGTTCGAAACTTTCTAAGCAGACATGTATGATAGAAATCTTTTCGTATAGTATTTATATGTGGGATATATTGATATCTTTAGAATACTAATGTTGCTCATGTTGCCAAGATATATTGAACTAATGAATTTTAATTATCACTTACCCATAAAAATGAAACTGGAAATTTAAAAAAAGACTTCATTCTATAGGTTTATGTGATTTTTGCTGGAGATCATTTTATTTTCTTATTGCATCATCTTATTCGCTAATTGAATTGTTAATCTTTGTTCATTATTTCAGCACATGGTTCATAAGTTGGGAAGAGAGGCCAAAATTCATTACGTATGGATGTGATTACTTCGAGGTAACATGATTTCTACATATTCCTGTAATTGATTCGTATTTTAATTTATGGTAATAAAACAAAAAAAACTATTAATCCATAAAAAATTAAGAAGATAATCTAACAAGCATACTTTTTAATTCTTATCAGCCTAAGTTTATATTTTAACAAGCATACTTCTTCTTTTTTCTTTTTTTTTTTTTGGCATGATACGATTACCTTCGGCTGTGGGTTTTATAGGTGATGGAGCGGAACACGTGTCACCAGTGCAAGAGGAATGCTAAAGGAAAGGTTGTGCGTTACACCAAGTGTAATAAAAAATGATATTGTGAGCCTTCCATGAAGACATGGTATGGGACCTTTTTTTAAAAAGAAATTTACCTGAGTTGAGATGTAACTGTATCTTGTGTTTTCTTGAGGGATTTTGTCATTGAATCAAATTTGATTCAATGACAAAATCCCTCAAGAAAACACAAGATACAGTTACATCTCAACTCAGGTAAATTTCTTTTTAAAAAAAGGTCCCATACCATGTCTTCATGGAAGGCTCACAATATCATTTTTTATTACACTTGGTGTAACGCACAACCTTTCCTTTAGCATTCCTCTTGCACTGGTGACACGTGTTCCGCTCCATCACCTATAAAACCCACAGCCGAAGGTAATCGTATCATGCCAAAAAAAAAAAAAAGAAAAAAGAAGAAGTATGCTTGTTAAAATATAAACTTAGGCTGATAAGAATTAAAAAGTATGCTTGTTAGATTATCTTCTTAATTTTTTATGGATTAATAGTTTTTTTTGTTTTATTACCATAAATTAAAATGCGAATCAATTACAGGAATATGTAGAAAGCATGTTACCTCGAAATAATCACATCCATACGTAATGAATTTTGGCCTCTCTTCCCAACTTATGAACCATGTGCTGAAATAATGAACAAAGATTAACAATTCAATTAGCGAATAAGATGATGCAATAAGAAAATAAAATGATCTCCAGTAAATATCACATAAACCTATAGAATGAAGTCT
>BMAC01000182.1:270175-296638 GCA_014905375.1 Phtheirospermum japonicum
AGGATTGTTATTAGACGAAATATACTTTACAAATTATGATAAATTTCCTTATACACAACATTTGTAGTTTTGTTAACATGTTTATTCTCATCATATATATATATATATATATATATATATATATATATATATATATATATATATATATATATATATATATATCGTAACACCCCAAATAACATATTACCTTAATAGTAATAAAAATAAATAAATAAATAATCTCTCACCTTCTGTTCGTTAAAACTTGTTGCATTGATAGACTCAATACAACTAAACTTTATACAAACAAAAACCAAACTAATAAGAGGTAACCCTAGCCAACGAGCCACTCTTTACCTAACCCTAGCCAACGAGCCACTCTTTACCGCTACGATCTAGATCAGGGTTACTCTCATAACGTCAATATCTTGAGAATTTGGTTTTAAAACAAAAGAGAGCGTGAGCTAAAAGAGCTCAGTGAGGGAAAGCAAATAAGAATGCAAATTTTCTTTTAAAATATAAAATTGACAAAAGTTTAGAATATAATTTTTATAAGATATCAAAGCACTTGGTGTGCAAAAGTATTTTCATGCGTGCAACAAAATTCTAGTCAACAACAAACACATAATTCAATCATATTATAACTTCAATATTTTAATCAAAATTAAAATATTTTTGAAAAAAATAAACAATATATTTTATAATAGACAAGTAATACTAACTTATTTTAAAAAATCAATAGAAACAATTAACAAGTGAACAAACAGGGAAATCTATCTCGTTCTAAAATAGTTAGTCCGATGAGTGAGTGTCCGGATACGGAACTCTAGAGGTGGTTCCCACGCATAGCACTTATCTCCTGAAGGACTCTAGAGGTGGCTCCCACGTGTAGCACTTAGCTTCTGAGTTAGATTAACTCACATAAACGTAGAATCGATGTCGATCAAACATCGACCCATATGTTTCCACTCACAATGAAAGGTGACACTCCAATAAGCCGAAGCATCAGTCACCTTATCCCTCCGAGTTTAGCTATGGGATTCAAACCCACGGTACGCCATATTTCAGAATATACCCAATCTACTACCCAAGTCCTGTTGTCGTCTCTGACCCCACCAGGAAAAATGGGAATAGGTACCACGAGTATTCAATAAAGAACCACAAGCAACCTGCTCGATTGATTGCCCAAACTACTCGTGCCTGACAGACAATAACAGTTGATAGTAACAATCGATAACAGACAGTTGATAACAACAGTTGAGTTCAAATGATATTAATAACCTTTGATATAAAATCATATGATTGGATGTATGATTAAGTACAAGCACAAGTTCAATGCACACTTGCATATTTTTCTCAAAATATTATTTTCCAAAAGGCTCATACAAGCTGATAAATATGTTCAAGCAACAAGTGCATCATGATTTGAAAAGTCTAAAACTTTCCAATTATAAGTATTTTACTCAAAGATAATCACAAACAACACATTAAGATTTGGAAATCTTCAAACTCCCCAGTTAAGAAAGTTTTCCTCACCTTCATTGAAATTCTTTCAAAAATCAAGCATATTGCTATGACGGCTTTACGAGGTTCCTGATCTAGTACATGAAAGGTCTCGACACTTCCGAATAAAATCCCATGTAGAGTCCTAAAATATAATATAATTATAAAATTAGAAATATAATGTATAATAAAATAATATCTAAGATTCTAAGACACTTGGAAGTGAAACTAATAATCTACAGCACAGAATATGATAATAAGAATGTTCGGGGCTCAATTCTTAAATTTTGGAGTTCAAAGTGTAAATTTATAATTTTGGACACGTCTTATGTAGGAGGATGTTATAACGAAACTTTGGTTCAAATTTCAAGTCATTCGGAGGTCATTTGACCCATTTCGGCTCGAAAATAAGAAAATTGTACGTTTTTGCAAAAAATAATAAAGTAATTGGGTCAAAATAAAATTTTAAGAACTTTTAAAAGTTTGTGGGGTCCATCTAAAATTTCCAAAACTCTGATTGGGGTCAATTCGAAATAAATCAAAACTGAATTTCGGAGGACTAAATTGAAACTTAAGAGGGTTAGATTGAAATTTCCAGACACTATAATTAAGTCCAAATTCTATCTAATTTCCAAAACCACAGCCCTCAACTTCTGACCCATTTCATTTAAGCCCCAAAACTCTCTACCACCTCCTGCCATGCCTGTCTCTTCCCTTTGTCTGCACAGCCCCTCTCCGACGACCCCACAACATCAGCCATCACCAATACACACAAGAAACTCACACTACAACACACACATAAACACGTTGCACACATATACTTACATATACGCACAACCATTTCATAAAAAATGCACACACCCAGCCTGAAAATAGAGGCACCACGGTGCTTTGCTAACAATTGGATCTTCCGACACGATGGTCCAGGCGGTGAAAAGAGGAAGAGACTGAGAGACACTGAAATTAATTGAAACTGATCAATATTTCGAGCTCAAAATCATAATTGAAAAACTCTAAACGTAAAGTTGATTGAAGGCTTCTGAAGTTGGTGAAATGACAAACAAATCGATATATTATACATAAGATTTGTACCTACGATTGTCTTAAAATCAGCCATAAAGATTGACTACGCCATCGCGCGGGTTCCAGAAAATCTGCAGCAAACTGAAACTTCGTCAGCATCTTGCCACTAATCTAGAACTCCGATCATTGATCGAGAGGTATTGTTGAAAACCTTATGACACTGACTATCTAAGGTATGAATTTCGTAATGATAGATTGGTTGGATATTGAGCAATCAACTAACAAAATTTACTGCCAAAGGTGCCCGGTCGACAATGAGGCTGGAAGAGAATAATGAAAAGAAAAATGGCAGGTGGGTTCTTATGCTTTGGACGCATGTATCAAGTGTTGTAGGAAATATTTAAGGATCAAAATTCCAAAGGGTTGTGAAAGGCTTATCCAAAGCAAGGAGTTTGGGCCAAGTATGATGTATGGTCACCTAAACGGGCTAATATAACTTGGGTTCAATTAAATAGTCAAGGGATCGAAATATTGGACATAACAAATTGGGTTAAAATAAACATATACAATGGACAAGTTACCAGAACCGGCACGAATGAAGTAGAATAAAAATCTTTAAAAAAATATATTTCAAAATACCAAAAATATATTTGAAATGAAAGCCATTGTAATAAAACACTGTTATTGAAATGAACAAAAATAATAATAGAAAGAGAAATACATTTATTTAAATATATTACAAGGTTAAATAGTCGGGGCTCCACATATATCATCACTATATTAATGCAAAATCTCTTTAACCTATTTGTCTGTTTCTCATGCTTCGTTGAAAAATAAATAATTTTGGTGCATCGATTGCTTATATGTCATGCAAGCCTAATATCTACCTAATTTGGTATTTTCCTTTTATTATATTTGACCTAGTTTGATATATTTCTTTAATTATATTTTGGCTATTTTAATATTTTTCGTGTATTATATTTCACCTCATTTATATATTTCTTTATATATCTTGCACAACTTAATATTCTCCTTTTATTTAATTTAATATTTTCTTCTTATTCTCCTCATATAAAAATCGAGGTATTGACGGTCATTTTCAAATCTCGTAGAACAGAATGAGATACGATGAGATAGAAACAAAGTATATAATTAAAATAAAATCTAAAGTAATTATCTTAATTAAAAGAAAAACTACATATGAAGTAATTTTAATTACGAAAAACTTAATTATGAAAATAACTAAATAAGCTATATTTATAATAAAAAGTTAAAATAGTCTTATTTGTAGAATTTCAGATATTCTGTATAAGCAAATTGTGAGTTATTTGCAATATTTTAGTTTAGTAACGAATTCAATTTAAATATATAAATATAAATTTATATAATAATAATTAATAAATATTGATCAGATATCAGTACAAAGGCGACACATGTTGAGAGTATAACATCTTTTGAAATTTCCTAAGTAATAATGAATTTAATATAAATGTTAAAACATAGAATTTTCTTAATAATAATAATAATTATTATAATTATTATTATTATTATTATTATTAATGAAAAGAGATTAAACACGGATTGAGAATGTGACATCTTTTGAATTTATTTAAGTGGATTTATTAACGAACCTAATCTAAATATTAAAATTTTGAAATTATTTAATAATAGCAATAAATAAAAAATAGTGATTAGATATGGGTACAAGGCACAAATTGAGAATACCACATATTTTAAATTTCATATTTATAGATTTTAAAATCTGTAAATGTAACATCCCAGTTTTTCATAGCGGAAGTATTCATATTTTAATGGAAGTAATATGAGGGACGTTTCTTTTTATAATATTTTTCAGTTAATTTATAAATAAACATACAATTAAAATAAACAACTTTATTGAAATAAAGTCAACTCATATCTTTTCACTAAAACTAAATAAATCTAATATCATTTGACTTTAATAAAAACTAATAATAATATTATTATTATTATTATTATTATTATTATTATTATTATTAGTATTCAAATAAATCTAATATTTAATAGTTAATATTTGTGGAAATAATAAATTCAAATACGTCAAATTGATTAAGTTTGAAATATAAATAAAATCTCAAGACTTTAAATCGTGGTTTAGTATCGTCGTCACCACCACGCTTCCGCTCCGATTTCACACGACCTGAAAAATACAATTTAAAAAGGGATGAGCTTTCAACTCGCTCAGTAGAGAGTACAATTCATAATAATTGCATAATATCATAGTTCTGGACAATCATATCTCTGTTGTGTAATGAATTACACCTCTATGTACAATAAATTGTACCTCTGTTGTGCATTGTTGCACCTCTATCTCTGGGTCACGCGACAATTTTTAAAACTCTCTGTGTCGCATGACTATGTGCACATAATTTGTGACGAAACTCCACCTATGATTTTATACAATCATCAACATAGGCTAAAATACTACGCACTTAAATATGAACTGTAAATAAAAGGGTTTTAGTTATCCCTACCTCGAATATGCAGAAAACGTGACTTGACTCGATAAATGCGACTCGTGAAATATATATACTTGATGATCGTCCTAATCCTCAGAATCCTCGTTACAAATAAGCGGAATTGAAATTAATATATAAAATTGGAATTGGCCAAAAAACTAAATAGTTGAATTTGTAAGAGAACCAATTGAATAATATCTTAACTTGAGGTTCGGAGACTTTGCGCCAAGAATAACTTGGGGCGATGGTTTCATTTGATAAATACTCCTGCCATCAACCAGGCTTCAAGCCCATCTGCCTAAAATCAAAACCTCGAGTCCCATTTATCAATTGTTTTGAAAATAGCCCACATCAACCAGTGGAGGCAATAAGTGATTCAATTCGTGGGCGGCCAGAGATCGATGATTGTGACGTTAGAATGTCCGGCGGCAATAAGTGCAAGCACCTCTCCGCTCCGCTCGGCAGGTGGAACGACGATGACCAGTGGAGGTGGAGATGCACGGTGTCGTCGAACGGGGCTGAGGTTCCTCTCGGCGGTTCTATACCCGATGCTCAAATCGGGTCGTGAAACATGGGTAACGACTCGAGCCGTCTCAGCACGGGTGCTCCTCGGCTTGGCGCGGATCTGTCGACAGAAAAAGGGAAACGAGTTGAACTTGCTTCCATGGATTAATTGGCGCTCAGGTTTGAGTTTGAAGTCACGGGTTCTGGAATAAGCGGGTTCTTGGGTCTCGCCTTTCTTCGAAGTTTTTCCGGTGGCGTGACGACTTTGCGAAGGAGGTCGCTGCTAAGTGACGAAGGTCGATAATCTCTCGGTGGCTCAAGATGATTCAGTTTTGTAAAATTTGAAGGTCTATGGTTTTGGAAATAAGTCTCGGTTTGTGATGTTGTTTATCAATGTTAGCCAACATTGGTTAACAACATCAACCAGAGTTAATCGAAAATTATGCAGCAGAAATTAAATTAAGAACACAGCAAATTAAATTTAGTTCACAAGTAAAATACTTGTGAACTTGGGTGTACAAACCCGAAAACTATATTACTTTCTTGTTCGAGCAATACAAAAATATTAAGTAATATATGAAAACTAAAATATCAAAAACTTGATACTAAATACTTGTCGCCTAGGTTGAAAAGCTCTTCTCCGTTGGTCACGAAACTTCGAATAGCTTGGTTGTTTAGAACAATGGCTCCAAGTAGTTTTCTTCTTCTTTCCTGTCGTGCGTCTTCTGCTTTGCGTCGTGAGTCTTCTGCTTCCAAAATTCCGTGCGTCAAAAGTTCTTACAAGCCTTAGGATTCTTTTGTCTTAAATAGACAATCCTACAATCCTAAACTTGGTAAACAAGTCAAACAAATCCTAAATACAATCTAGGAAACTAACTAAAGTCTTAAACATTAACTAGGAAACAAATAAAGACCTAAATCTAGTTCCCTAACTTATTTTGTGCCCAAGAAAGGCAAATAACAAAATAGGAATTATTGCCAAGAATAAATTCCTCAACAATCTCCCCCTTTTGCCTTTCTGGACAAAATACTAAGAAGCAAAAACAAGATCAAACGAAACAACTAACTCCCCTTAAGTTAGTAAACTCCCCCTAAATAAAACACCCAATGTTATTAAGTCATCAACCCAACATTACAAACCAACATTGATCAAACAGTGATCAACCTACCACTTATCAAAACAAAACAGAATAAAAGGAACTTATTGACTTCGAACCCTCTTCAAACGACGAGGGGATGTCGAAGTTCCTTCACCCCTATTCTTGCGCTTCTTCTTCTCCTGCATTCTCCTCATCTTCTTCAAGGTCTTATTGCGAGAGCGGATCCTCTTCCTTCGCTTTTCTCGAGCAAGACTCACCAAGGCCTCGGCAGCAACCGTATCTGCTTCAGCATCCTTATCAGCAGCAACATCCTCCTCATTTGCGTCGCCAACATTCTCTCCCCCTTTTTGACCAAAAGGTGAAAGGGCCTCCATAAGCGAACCACGAAGTGCCTTCAGCTGGGTCATCTGTGCATCAATCCAAGCGACATGCGCCTTAATAACCTGCATAGAAATGGGGACCAATGTTGGGAGCGCCGGTCCCAACACCACTAGCAACATTGTCCTGAAAAGGTGCCTGCCAAGGTAGATCGATAACCCTGGCACCCGTAATATGCTGGCCCCTCAAAGCAAACCAGTCAGCCTCCCCAGTAAGGACATCATCAGAATGAAGCTCCAAGCCCTGATTCTCAAGCAGGCGGAATATCAAAGAGGGAAAACACAACGATGCGGCTGACCTGGTGGTGGAAAACTTCGTAACAATATCAAATACGTGTTGCCCGAAACTGTACTTGATTCCCCGTCCAAGTCGGTACAAGAATTGGGCCTGAGGCCGAGTAACACATGTAGTATTCTTGGAGGGAACCCAGTTGCAAATGGCCACCTTGTGCAAAATAGAATAGAGAGACGAAAGCCTAGTGCTCGGCAATTTTTCAAACCAAGTATGCACCATACCACCAGACAAAAACAAAATAACCTCATCCATATCATCCACAGTAGAATCACCCCGATATGGCTCAGTGCCAAACAACTCATCAATTAAATCAGGGGTGAAACTAAACACTTTACCACGCACAAACACTTTGCCATAGTTCATAGAGTTTGGATCAACAATAGAAGACAACAAATTTGCATAAAACTCAACAACAACATCCCGAACAAATGGCATGGCAGTGGAAACTGTGGAGTACATACCTTTAAACTGGAGGTAGGCAATTGAGTTTTGTCGCTCAAACAGTTCAACTGGAACTCTCCGCTCAGCAATCATGTGGCGGGTACGGTATGTATCAAACAACTCTGCAGCTTCGGCTGTCAGAAACTTCTCCGAAAAAGGCACCATATCCTCAAGCTCAGGGGTCCGAGAAGGAGTACCCGTGGAGGATTGGGAAAGAGCAGAGGCGTCGGAAGAAGTTGGCACAGATGCTGGAGAAGCAATCTGAACAGAGGCGGTGCTGGAGGACGACACAGATGGTGAATGATGTGATGTTGGTATGGGGGAACCAACTTGAGGAGAAACATCATCCTCCTCAGCAACTTTCTTTTTCTTCTTGTCCTTTTTGCAGGTAGTAAGATTATCATGAAGAGGCACATCGAACGAGGAGTCAGGGGAATACTCAAAAAGTTCTGGATCAAACTCGGGTTGATCCTTACTAGTTGGAGGCGGAGGAGGAACAGTGGCAGTCGATCTGGAGGAGCTGGTGACTTCGCCGGTGATAAAATCCAAAATAGTATATGGAGGGGAAGAATATTCAGTCGCAGTGGAACCTGGAGAAAACTTGACTTTCGCCGGGCCAGATCTCTTGTTGGCCAACCTCACAAGCTGTTTCCGGCGAGGCGTCTTCTTCGCCGTCAGATTAGGAGCCGAAGGCAACGGAGGCACCGCTCCTTCCACCGGTGCAGGGACGTAATCATCATCATCAGGGTCGGACATCACCGTGACATCCTCCGCAAGATTCATGTGCTCAATTGGCACATTGCGGCGCGGCCCTGCTTTGCTCTTCGGTACAGCGGGCGGCACAACGCCGGGAGGTATGTTGCGCAACCGTCGGGACCTCTTCAAGGTAGGGTTACCCACTCTTCCAAATGTCTCAGCAACAAATGCTAAATCTGGGGGATTATCAACGTCTATCTCGTTCCCTGTCTGTCTTGGGAACACCTGGGCTTCAGGCACAGCGTCAATCGGCGGCGGAGCTGGAACAACGTCGTGAGATTCTTGTGGCGGCAAGGGCGGTGGCGATGTTGATACTGGTGGTGGGTTGGAAGAGGAGCCACCACCGATTTCTTTGCGTATGTCCAAGCCACCAACTCTGGGATAGAGCGCAGGAGCCTGTTCGCCGGAGCGACGGAACTCTGCCGGTAACTCTGGAACAGATGAGGGCAGCGGCGAGTTCGTCATCCTGCAAATTCTCAGAAACACAAGAGAAAACAAGAAAATCGAGATAATTGGAGAGAAGTAAAGAAGCTTGAGAGTTCAATTTGCAAAGGGTTAATGATCAAATGGTAAAAAAGATACAGGTATTTATCCTTTCAAAAAATGACCGTTGAAGGAGAGAAAAAATAAAGAATAAAAGGAAACAACCTTAATTCTACCACCAGTGGATTTTTGGGTTTTAAAAACACGATTTTTATTTCCTTCTAAAACAGCACCACTCCCCCTTAGTTTAGGCTACTTGATCACAACACCAATACTATTATCCTTTTTTTTTAATTCATTTTTTTAATAAATTACGCAACTCTTAAAATAAAATCGATCGAAGTAAATAGCTGGATATATTGAACCATCAGCCCAGCAGTACCTATCTTGTGCAATATAAATTTTCACGCTCCAAATTAAACTCGTTATTACCTGTCCAGCCGTCCGATTACAACACCACCGAAACACTTAGTTAGCTAAATTCAAAACACAATTAAGAGATTTTAAGATAGACAAAAACACAAGCAACAGTACGCACAGCAAGATGGCATCTTCACAAAGTATGAATGTCCTATGGGATGCCTAACATTCATGCCCTAAAAGAATATACAAAAACATATTATGATTTCAGTGACTTGATCCAATGTTGCTTTTTATTACTAATAATATTATAAACCAACATTTCCTTAGGTGAAGTCAATGGAAACTTACCCCTTAACCCAAGTTAATGACTAGGTCAAGATCTCTCAAGAAGGTGAAATTTAAAGATTGGATCGATTTGTATCCAAAATTTCTTCATCCTTGAAGGGATCTGAATCTTCTAATCTTCAGCAATTGTTGTTTAACACCTCTTTTTTTTGGACATGGGAGAAAACTAGTTTCTGCGGGCAAATTCCACAATCACCTAATTGAAGAGGTTGGTTCTTTTTGCCATCACTTTTATTGCAACACGGGACCTTATCGCACTTTCAATCAAACTCAATGCATTAGGATTATGTATGAAAAGAAAGATAAAAATTCATGCAAAAGTATACAGATGTTGTGACTGATGTTAATATTGAGTGTCACAACATCACAAACCAACATTGATTCAGACAATGCACATACCGAGATCTCTTCTCAAACGAGAGAAGGTCTCGAAATCTAATGCCTTAGTGAAGATGTCAGCAAGCTGATTATCTGTTCCAATATGCTCAAGGCTAACAATCTTCCTCTCAACTAAGTCTCGAATAAAGTGATACCTTATGTCAATGTGTTTGATTCGAGAATGCTGGACTGGATTTTTCGAGATGTCAATGGCACTGGAATTGTCACACAACACAGTCAAGATACTACTGTGCAGACCATAGTCTTCTATCATTTGGTTCATCCACAATAATTGTGTGCACGCACTTCCAGCTGCAATGTACTCGGCTTCAGCTGTAGAAAGAGAAATACAATTTTGCTTCTTGCTGTACCAAGAGGTTAGGTTATTACCCAAGAAAAAATAGCCCCCTATAATCGAGAATAAGTCTCAGTCTGTGATGTTATTTATCAATGTTAGCCAACACTAGTTAACAACATCAACCAGAGTTAATCGAAAATTATGCAGCGAAAATTAAATTAAGAACACAGCAAATTAATTCAGTTCACAAACCCGAAAATTAAAATACTTGTGAACTTGGGTGTACAAACCCGAAAACTATATTACTTTCTTGTTCGATCAATACAAAAATATTAAGTAATATATGAAAACTAAAATATCAAAAACTTGATACTAAATACTTGTCGCCTAGGTTGAAAAGATCTTCTCCGTTGGTCACGCAACTTTGAATAACTTGTTGGTTTAGAACAATGGCTCTAAGTAGTTTCCTTCTTCTTTCCTTGCCGTGCGTCTTCTGCTTTGCGTCGTGCTTCTTCTGCTTCTAAAATTCCGTGCGTCAAAAGTTCTTACAAGCTTTAGGATTCTTTTGTCTTAAATAGACAATCCTAGAATCCTAAACTTGGTAAACAAGTAAAATAAATCCTAAATACAATCTAGGAAATTAACTAAAGTCTTAAACATTAACTAGGAAACAAATAAAGACCTAAATCTAGTTCCCTAACTTATTTTGTGCCCAAAAAAGGGAAATAACAAAATAAGAATTATTGCCAAGAATAAATTCCTCAACAAGTTTCAATCTGAGTTTGCCTGTGTTCAACTCGACTCGAGTAGGTGGTGACTCAGGTTCAAAGGGTTTAATGATTCTGAAGTCGACTCGTCTGGTCTGGGTGCTTGCTCGAATTGACTTTGTGTTGGCAGGACACTGATAAGGATTAATATGACGCCTGATTGTATGTTGTGTTTGAGTATCGGTTCCGATGACAATGACAACACAAAAGATGCAGAAATAGATGGCGGAGAGGGATTTGTCGTGATGCGTCTCGCGACTAAATTACGATCGACGGCTCTGGTGAAATCAAATAACAGTGATGGGTCATCGACTTAGCGGAGAGAGACGATGATTCGTGGTTGTTGGTAATTTCAGCCTGGACCTCGAGTTCAGATCATCGCTGAACCAGAGTTGTTGGTTTTTGATGGCTTTTCCGAGCTTTGGGTGAATATTTTATTGTCATTCATGTTTCGATAATGGACAATGTTTTCTATTGATTTTCATGATTCACGAGTCAGTCTTAGATCTCGTGTTGGTTTTGGAAAGGGTTGAAAACTTGAGAACTGAAATACCTGAGTTTTAGGAGAAAGAGTATCGTGTCGGCGATAGAGTTTTATGAAAACTAAAAGAGGTTTTTGACTGATCGTACTTATAAGCATGTATTAGGTTAAGTATGTAATCTAATGTTTATGAAAATATAGTGATGGTAAATGAGAGCAAATGGGCCACATAAGTAATTAGATTGCTGCAATTTGAGCTTTTAAAATAATGGGCCATAAAAGCAATCGAAGAAATCATCGTGAAAACATTTGGGATTATAGTTTACTCGAAATATTTCACATGAGAATGATAACTTGATCTTATTAAAATCTAAATACATGTAGGTAATGAAACTCGACCTAAAATGAATTAAATATTATAATAAAACTAGGATTTAAATAAGAAAATGTATTATAATATTTATGATAATCAAATTAAGTAAAATAAAACATGGGATGTTACAGTAAACATCACATGTATTTTTATAGTTATCTTTTGATAAATCCTATGTTAAATTTCAAATATTATATATGAGTAAGTTACGAGTTTTATTTTTATTTTAATTTTTCTTTTGCAATAATCTAAGTATGTAACTAAAAATTATTAGCAAACTCAACATAAATATAACCTATAAAACTATATAATAATGAATAAATATTAACTAGACATCGATAAAATAAGACACGCGTTGAGAATGACGTGTTTTAAATTTATCTAAGTATGTAACTAGAAATTATCAGGGAATCTAATATAAGTATTAAAATAAAAAGTTGTTTAATAATAATTAGGCATGAGTTGAGAGTGTGATATCTTTTGAAATCTTTTAAGCATGTAAATAAAATAATTAATGAATTTAATGTAAATATTAAAATATAAAAATAAATTAATAATAGTGATTAGACATATACAAGGCACGGATTAAGAATACGACATCATTTGAATTTTTTGATTTTGATTAAAACTCTATAATTATCATAAATATTTTTCATATTTATCTTTTGATAAACTCCATCTAATACGCGGGTATAAACTAGTATATGTATGTATGATTGTGTGTGTATATATATATATATATATATATATATATATATATATATATATATATATATATATGGCAACACTCTTATCTGGTCGGACTAACAGATCATCCGTTAGGCCAAACTTTCATATCACTGCATTATAGTACAAAAATCAATACATTATAGTAAAAAACTAATACAACATAATACTAATACATCATAGTACAAAAACCAATAAATCATAGGGTTCTATCTAAGGATGGAAAATCGGTGCGGAAGGAAGTCCTAGACTTCGAAGAAGGCTGTAATGCTGCTGGGGTTGATGAGAAAGATGAGGAAGACGAACCAAGGATTGGAGGAATTGTGAGAGATGATGAGGAATAAAATATTTCTTCACTATTTATTAAATTATTCATTATTCTGCGTAGTTTTATTATTTAATTGGTGTTACTTTGAATATTGATTTAGGGATTTTGAATTTATTTTGAGTTGAGGTAGAAAGCATTATATGCTCAGACGATGTCTATTGAATTAAAATCTGATATTTTTCAGATTTTGAATTACTTAATAAAAGCTTTCTATTATTATTAACTTTTGTTTTTAGATTACTATTACAAATTACAAATAACAGTCTTTTATGTGAGTGTATATTGCTTCTTCATCTTTTACACATATTTTATTCTGAACTATTTATTCTATTGTTATTTTTAACCTTGGTTTATTATGAAGTTGGTTTAGTATTGGAAGTTGATTTTGATATTTTGGGTTTATTTTGAAGTTGGAGGAGAAAACATTATATGATTTGACATTATTTGTTATTTATGTGATTTAAAAATTTGATATTTTTTAGATTTTTAATTACTTAATAAAATCATTCTATTATTATTAACTTTTGTGTTTAGATAACTATTACAAATAGTATAGTCTTTCACGTGAATGTATGTTGCTTCATCTTTTATACATATTTTGCTGGTGATTGATATTTTAGGTAGTTTAAAAGATGGTTACCTAATGTAGAAGGGATTTTTTGTTTTCGGTTCTGGGGCAGTGTGTTCTATTATCTATGACATGAATTATTTATCAACTGGAGAATACATCAAATAGAACAATCTTATAAATTACAAACATAACTAATATACACAAACACATTCGCATAAATTAAAGAAAGTACAGATAATTAACGCATGCTCTATGATCATCTTTTATATTAACCAATTAGTTATATAAGAAATAAACTAAAGAAAGTAACATATCACTATTTATTAGAAAATATTAATTTAGCGCATAATGTGATAATCGACGATATTAATGACACATTTGTAATAAGAAAGTTAAAGTACAGGTAACGCATGCTCAAAAATAAACAAACAATGGTAATTAAGTGAGTACCCTTTTTAGTTGTGAACAACATTTGCTTTAATAAGAATTATGAAAATCAATTACTTAATAAAATCTAAGTAATTATTTGATCTTTTTTGATTGATGTATATGTTGCAGTAGAAGAAGTTACCGTATTTCTTATTGTACAATTATTTTGATACTAGGGAGATAATATTTGATATTTGTAGATTTTTGGAATAATATAATAGTAATATTAATATTTTGAAAGAAAATATTAATATTTTGAAAGGTTGTAAATCATATATTTTTCTTAATATCCAAGTTGTATAAATTCTTTAAAATTATTCAATTATTCAATTATTATGCTCCCTAATAATTGTAGAAGCTTGTGATATGAGATATTTAAAAATAGGAAAGAATACTTTATATTTGTGGTCAATCTTCGGCGATTGTTAGAAAGTTTTTCCTATTTTTAAGAATCCTGACCACCGAAGATTCTATTTAAAAGATAAATTTTATGGCTAAAGATAAGTTACATGGTTATCTCTTAACTATAAAATATAAAAATTTAGTTCGTATCTTACTAATTTTTAAAAAAGATTTGTTTTAAATTTCTATCCGGTTGCCTATAAGATTACCTATAATTAACCCTTACATCATAAATTTACTGTCGTGTAGCCGACAAGTGTAATAGGGTTTAGAGTATTATTAAAACAACACTCATACATACATCTAAATACAAACACAGAACCGAAGACAGTAATTGCAGCAGCGCATTGGTTGTGGGCAATATGGGGAAGAAGACCGATATCATACGTAAAAGAGCACAAACAGACAATACATTGGCAGATAATTCTTTTTTTTAATATGTTTTATACGTAATATCAGTGAGAAACTATCATACCTATTTCCCAGTAAATCCTCCAAATCTGCAGTTAGTAAATTAGAGAAATTAATATTTTATTTATATTTATATTGTATTTATATGTTATTAGGTTATTTTGAAAAACTTAAAAAGAATCATGTTCAGAAATTATTTTTTAACTGTTTATGTGCAGTCTTATAAGTTGTTTTTCCCGAGATGTGTTATTTTGCCTGTTATCTTCGACCTATGATACATCAATACATAGTTAGTATTTAATTGTACTATATATATTTGAAAATTTTAAGGATGACACTGTGATACTTATCTTTTTTGTGCTGTGTTTGTTATCCAGAGTATTATGTTCCTTAACCTGCAATGTCAATGCAATAAGTTTTAGATCAAACATATATAAATAAACATAGCATTATATGTATACAGCAGTTGATTATATAGTGCTCTTTTCAATTGACAGTTTTTTAAAAGATATGTCTTCATTCGTGGCATTGTTACACCTACTTAGACCCTAGACTCCATTCAGAGGCATTATCATACTACGATAGGTCATGTCAGGTTTCCAGCCGATAAACTTTGACATATCTTTAAAAAAAATTCAATTTGTAAAAGTATGAATTGTATTATGTGCAGAAAGTTAATTTGTTTACTTTTCTTTTTTCTGTTGTTGGTACTCTGTTCTTTCTTGCTTCCTCCTTTTCCTGAGTAGCATTTTCCATGTGAAATTGAAGTATGTTAAATTGAACTAACTTAAGTAATTGAAAAGCAATGAGATTACAATTTTAAACAGATTAAGCTTTCAGTGATTACATAAAAAATAATGCCATGTAGATAAAACAACATGCATAATACTGTAATAGAAAACACCAAATAATAGCAATCATACAAAATTGAAGAAAAAACACCAAACAATAGCAATCATACAAAATTAAAATGCAACTATAGTATATAAGAAGAGATTCAATTACAGATTGTTAACATATTCATAGCAGAATAAGAACACACTAACATACTAAAAGTAGACTGAAATATTAATAATTTCAAATCATAAAAAGCTTTATCACTAATGTTGTTTTAAAAAATAAATCACATTTCAGTATGCTTATAGTTTAATCATTCAGTGATTTAGTTAATCAATTCTTTTTATGTGGACTAAACAGCATGCAGACTCAATTATCAAACAATAGCATTTGATTAAACATAAAATATGCAAGTCACATGTAATTATTGACAATCAGTTTAAAAACTCACATCTGTTAAATTTCAAATAAAAGAAACCCTTTAGATAATTGTATATGCAGCAACCTATCTATTTATTTTTTTTATTTTTTGAAATAGCATGCAGACAAAAACCCACACCTGTACAATTTTAAAATAAAATAAACCCTTGAGATAATTGTGCATGTAGCAATCTGACGATTTATTAGTTTGTTTTTTTTAATTTTAAAAATAGATAATTTAATAAAAATGATAACTGGCAGTAGTAATTTTTAAATAAATAAGATATAAAGATTTCTACCTGTTTAAGGATCGTTCTACATCACTGTTCAGCCTAAAATTTTCGACTGGATCCGTAATCCATCTTTGGTAAATAGATCCTCTCTTGAAATGAGTTTCCAATGAAACATAGAGATACATTAGAATACGAAAAAAATATTTTCTAAATGGATCCAACACAGTAGATTCAGCTAAAATCAGATTGATATACTTTTTATTATAGATCTAATAAGTATAATGATTTTGAAACAGATCGACGCATTTTCTTATAGATCTGTCACGATTGACCGATTCTGAAACAAATTTATACATTTTATGAATAGATCTATATCGATAGAATTTTTTAAGATCAGGTCTATATATATTTTGAGTAGATCTAACACGATAGACATTTTTTTGACCCAGGTCGAATATTATTTTCAAAATTTAAGCAAGAAAAGACTAATTTTGTTCAAAATCTATGAAAAATGGTTAGAAAATTATATTTGTGATATAATTCTTTGGTTGAAGAACCTGTACCTAATTAGTATCCATGCAAGTTTTGAGTCTGGCGTAATTTGTTCGGAGTTCATAGATCTGATAGGTTTGTGGCGGTGTTTAAATTGTAAATCTCACTATATCGGTAAGATTGAATTCAGATCAACTAGATATAGGAAAGAAAATAGTTGAGCCATTTGGATTGTGGAATGAGTTTGTGGATATTATCTGGATATGAACGGCGGAGTGAATGTTTGAGCGTCGGGATGGGCGTCGGAGTGGACCAGAGTCCATTTCTGGAGAGGAGCGGAGAGTAAAACGAGATTAGGGTTTGGTAAAGGTTGGAAATGAGGCTGGAAGGCCGAAAAAATAGGGTTTGTCCCTTTTTATACCATGGTCTAATCGGCCAGCTCAAATGATGACCGTTCGATTCCAGCGATTAGATCCTGACCGTTCGTGTTGGTAAATGGGTTAGATTATGGGATGGATCCGATTTTAGTATTGGTCTTATCAGGATTATAATTGGGATCATCATATTGGGTTTCAGAGAATTTAACTTGGACTTGAATTAAATTAATGTTTGGGTTGAGTTTAGTTATTTAAATGGGTTGAATTATTAATTCAAGCTCATAAAATATTTTTAAATTAGTTTTAATTATTTTAAATTTATAGAGATTTTAAAATTATATTATTATAATTATTTCCACGAACGTATATTAAACTAATTTTGTTTGTATCCTTGATTATCTATTATGATATAAGATATTTTATTTATTTATATTTAATTAATTATTATATACATGGTACAATAAACGTGAATGATTTGTTTTGACATCATTCTCTTTTAATGTAGATTAATCTAATTTAATCTTTTGATTTTAATAATAATAAGTATAAATATAATATCAGATTGTTTGTAGTTGTGGAGATTTATTACGATATTGTCAGATTACTTTCATTCAACAATGTTATTATAGGAATTTTAAAATTATATTATTATAATTATTTGCATGAACGTATATTAAATTAATTTTGTTTGTATCCTTGATTATCTATTATGATATAAGATATTTTATTTATTTGTATTTAATTAATTGTTATATATATGGTATAATAAACGTGAATAATTTGTTTTGACATCATTCTCTGTTAATGTAAATTAATCTAATTTAATCTTTTGATTTTAATAATAATAAATATAAATATAATATCAGATTGTTTGTAATTTTAGAGATTTATTACGATATTGTCAGAGTGCTTTCGTTCAATTGTGATATTATTCAATGAAATTTGAATTTTTTTTTTTTGTTGTAATTTTTTAGATTCAAGTAGGTAAGTAAATATATATTAAATTATATATATATTTATATTTATATATTATTATTGATTGAATTGTTAATATGATTTAGTTGTAATTTTGTAGGTTTAAGTAGGTGATTAAATATTTAATAAATCGAGTATATACTTATTAATAAGATTGTATTTTATCAAATATATTAATATTCAGTTAATTATCAATATGATTTAGTTGTAATTTTGTAGTTGTAATCAGGTGAGTAAATTTTATTAAATTTTAATATATATTTATGGTAGAAAAATAGTTTTGATATTTTTATTTTAATTTCATTCACGTATATTAGTTTTATTTGCTTTATTCATTCATTTTATGAACGAATTGTGTGTAATTGTGTTATGTTAGGAGGTCATTTAGTTAAAAACATACGTTAGTATTAATTCAATATAAATATTTTAAAATTCTTAATTGTTGTATTTATTTTTTATATATATGTAGATCTAGATAATCTAGAGAGTTAGGTTATTGTTTTATTTTTACAATTTTATATATAGAAAATCAATTTCTACAGTATATTCGGGAATGTATAAATTTAAGATTATAAGTTCGAGGTTCATTCATGTTTATTAATTTAATTTATTTATTTTTTCATGTTTTTGTTCATTTCCTCATGTATTTACGATTTGTTTGTTAAATTTCTACTATTTAAAATTTATGATTTTATTTATTTAAATATTTATAATTTGTTCTCTAACTGTATGATTGTCACAATCAGTGTGAATTTGTCTGAAAATACATGCTCGTGCATGACCTCAAGAGTGCTATCAAGCGCGAGAGCAATTGAAAATACGACTCATTTAACGGATTTGAGGCTACAATGCTCGCACGATTGTATATATCTCGACACATTGGGTTCAATGATTTATATTTAGTTATGTTAATATACGCCTAAAACTGATGTTTGTCTTATTTTATTTATCGGAACTAATGGCTATCCAACAATTCTTATAGGCTCCTCTATACCAAATGAGAATGTAACTATCGAGTCGAAAAGACATAAGACTAGTGATAGAATTTCACATTGTCAACGCTCAGCCTTTAGTGATGTCACTAATGGTATATTTTTTAATTCCGCTCCAATGTTGAATTCAAATAATTTACGGTGAAATTGGTAAATCTGACGTCAATGTTTGTGACTTATGAAAATCATAGTTATTCATTCGAGGAGGCTGTCTGGACCCCACAATGAACATTCAAACAATGGTTGTGATGGTTCTAATTCAAGAATATTCGTTGACCTCACAATTGATGATCCAGCCGACAGTATAATTGTTGATGATAGTACCTTTGAGAGGAATTTAGTCCCGAATATTGACAATCCGACACATGTCAATCGGATATCGTCTAATTTGAACACTGGTCCGTTAAATTTCAAGACTAAAAAAATAAAACGTACATTTGGAATTTATTTATAAGTTTCGTAGTTAAAATTGATCTAATGATTTGAATTGTTTCGTCTATAGCCCCGGTCAAGAGAAGACCCTATACAAGAAGGAAGAACGTACATCCAAATCTTCCTGGTGTTGTAATTATGGAGATAGACAAATCGTCCAACGGCCAAAAGAAAAAAACCTCTACTAGTGCTGGTCAGTCGTAATCTAATAAATTTTTGAATCGTGTTTTGATTAGATTTTATTAAAATTATTCGTTACCGAGAGATTTTTCTATTTTGAGCTGCAGCTCCAATTAATAGACGACCGTACGCGCGTAGGAAGAATATTGGTAGAGGGACCGGTAGCTCAAGCAATGTAATTGATCTCACGGACGAACCGATCAGCAACAACACATTGCCATCGGGTACATGTTTGTTTTATTGTGCTTCTGATATCACTCCCATGAATATTACCAACGTTGTCTACATCAGTCTTCCAGTATGATATATTTAATTATTCGTAGAGTATTGGGATATTGGAGATGCGATCTATCGTTGTAGGTTTTTTGGTACGAGGAGAGGTCGAGTTCCCAGAATAACGCAATGAATCCAGACTACAATGGGTGTTGTAGTCACGGCATCATTGACCTCCCTCGGCTGATGGAGCCGCCTGCGTTTCTCCGTGAACTGTTGCATGGAACCAACAGTGCAAGTAAACACTTTCAAGATAACATTAGATCGTATAACAGTATGTTCTGTTTTACTTCCATGAGGGGGAAGATTGACAACGATGTAAACAAAGGAGGTGGTCCTCTGATTTTCAGAATACACGGTCAGAACTACCACCTGATTTGTGGTCTACTGCCGGAAAATGGTGGAACCCCTAAGTTTGCACAGCTTTACATGTATGATACGGAATATGAAGTTTCCCACAGAATGAATTCAGTGAGGTTTGTTGCGTCAGTAATAATTATAATTATAATATTTATAATTGTGAAGGTCTTGCTATTGTTTACAACATGACTTATATTTAATGAAACGTCTTTTGTGCCAACTGTGTTGTGACGTTGGCAAGTAGGATTGGCTAATAACCTGCGTGAAGAGATTGTCGACGGGCTGAAGAAAATGTTAGACGACCATAACGAACTTGTGAAGACGTTCAGAATGGCAAAGGATAAAATGCAGGAGTGTGGTCATACCGATGTTCAGGTGCGTCTTATTGGCAAGAGGACCAATAACAGGGACGAACGTACACGTAATCTGCCCACTTGCAACGAAGTTTTCGTGTTGGTTGTCGGTGAATTTGATGCAGCTCTGGGGGATAGGGACATAGTGGTTGAATCTCAAAGTGGTTCATTGCGCAGGATAAATGAGCTGAATGGATCATATTTGGCCTTTCAGTATTCTCTGTTATTACCTTATATGGAGGAGGGTTACACAGAGAAGATCCCGTTTACGGAGAGAAAGAAGAAAACCGAGAAGGGACGAAAATATATCAGCGCCCGTGAATACTTTGCATTCAGGCTTCATGAAAGGGAGGGCAAGCCCTCTACTATTCTTTCATCCAGATGATTATTTCAGCAATTTGTCGTGGATGTGTACACCATGGTCGAGACGGCTAAATTAAAGTATATTCGATTTAATCAGAAGAAACTTTGGTGTGAGATGTACAGGGGTTTGGCTGATGCTGTCATGCGCGGTGATGCTGATTCGTCTGCTCAGGGCAAGCGTATTATATTGCCATCTAGCTTTATCGGTGGAGCCCGCTTCATGATACAAAACTATCAAGATGCCATGGCCATATGCCGCAAATTCGGTTATCCGGATTTGTTCATAACGTTCACGTGCAACCCAAGTTGGCCCGAGATTGTTCGTTTCTTAGATGCACATAATCTTAGAACTAAGGATAGGGCGGACATCGTCTGTAAAATCTTTAAGGCAAAGTTGGACGAGCTGATAGAAGATCTTCGCCAGAATCAAATATTCGGGTAGGCCGTTGCAGGTGAGTGGAAGGTTACCTCTGTCCATTACCATGTGTCGGGTGTACGTATTGTTCATTAATACATGTCTCTATTTCTGTTTAAACTGTCAATTGTAATATGTATTTATTTTTCTTTAAAATACGTGTAGTTGTGTACAAGATAGAGTTTCAGAAGCGTGGGTTGCCGCATGCTCACATATTGTTGTTCCTGATGAAAGAGGCCAAGTATCCGACTCCTTTGGATATAGATAGGATAATTTCGGCCGAAATACCAGATGAGGCATCCGACCCCACGTACTATGAAGCCGTGAAAAAACACATGATGCACGGACCCTGCGGTGTTGTAAAGAAAAATTCCCCGTGCATGGTTGAGGGCCGGTGCACGAAGCATTTCCTGAAATAGTACGTGGAGGCTACGTTGATTAATGATGAGGTTTATCCGCGCTACAGACGTAGGGATAATGGGAGAACGCTGGAAAAGGGTGGTGTCCCCCTAGACAACAGATATGTTGTCCCTCACAATCTTTGGCTGTTGATGAAATACGGTGCGCACATTAATGTGGAGTGGTGCAACCAATCAAGGTCTATCAAGTATCTGTTTAAGTATGTCAACAAGGGACACGATCGTGTGACCGTCGCTTTCTATCAGAGCACTGACTATGGTAAATCTGATGAACCCATTGACGAAGTGAACATGTACTACGACTGCAGGTATGTTTCTTCGTGTGAGGCGGCATGGAGGTTGTTGGGTTTCGAACTGCAGTATAAGTATCCTCCGGTCACGCGTCTCAGCTTCCATCTGGAGAACGAACAGAGCATTGTTTCTGAAGAGGACGAGGATATAGAGGATGTGCTGAATAAAAATATAGTGAAGGAGAGCATGTTCCTTGAATGGATGGAGGCGAATAAGAAATATCCTCAGGCGAGACTTCCGACGTATGCAGAGGGACTCTCCGAGTTTGTATGGGACAGGTATGCGAGGAAGTGGAAGCCCAGGCAATGCGTTCCGTGTGTTGGTAGGTTGTATTATGTTCCCCCTGGCTGTGGGGATAATTACAACCTGAGTGCTTGCTTACTGTTGTCCGTGGAGCTACTTGCTATGCAGACTATAGGAAGCACGATGGTGTTCAGCATGCGTCGTACCGTGAGGCATGTTATGCACGTGGTTTGTTAGAAGACGATAGGGAGTACATTGATGGCATCGCCAAAGCAAGTGAGTGGGCCTCCGCTCAATCTCTCAGGTGTCTTTGTGTGTCGCTGCTGTCGGCTGATACTCTTGCTAGGCCCGAGGAAGTGTGGGACAAGATTTGGCAGTTTCTGTCGGAGGATGTGCTCTACAGGCAACGTCTGATTTTTAAAAATCCAGGTATGTGCACGTGCTGGTGCATAATGAATCGTGATTATAATTCATTGAATCTACTCTATTAGTTATGGTTATTGTATTTGAGTGTTCTATGACCTAAACGTGTGTTGTTATTTGGCAGGACTGAATTTGAGTGAGTCTCAGGTAAAAGGACTTAGCTTTGGTAGAGATTGAGAAATTACTGAGACGTCAAGGGAAGAGCCTGCACGATTATGATTCCATGCCATTTTCGGAGACCGGTGGTAGCGGTGTTGGTCACAGTAGATTGATCCAGGATGAGTTGAACTATGATCGTAAGGCGTTGTTCGCTGAGCATGCCGAACTTCTCTCAAAAATGACGAGTGAGCAGAAGGGTATGTACTCCAAGATAATGAGTGAGGTCGAGTCCAATGGTGGTGCTATGTTCTTTGTGTATGGAAATGGAGGTATAGGAAAAACGTACCTGTGGAGAACTCTGTCCGCTTGGTTGAGGTCTGAGGGTCATATCGTGCTGAATGTGGCATCGAGCGGCATAACATCTCTGCTTTTGCCTGGTGGAAGGACCGCGCACTCCCGGTTCGTTATCCCTCTGAATCCGCACGAAGGGTCGGATTATAATATTAAGAAAGGCACCCCGCTTGCGGAATTGGTTATTCGTTGCAAACTCATAATATGGGACGAGGCCTCGATGATGCAAAAACATTGTTTCGAGGCTGTTGAGAAGAGTTTGTAGGATATAATGGAGGATGTAGATTCGGCCAACAGGCATAGGCCATTTGGTGGAAAGACCGATGTGTTTGGTGGAGACTTTCGCCAAATATTGCCCATTGTCCCCGAGGGCTGCCAGCAGGACATAGTCAATGCGACTATCAATGCGTCCAGCATGTGGAGGCACTACACTGTGTTGAGGCTGACTCAGAACATGAGGCTCCAGAGTCTCGGTGACGGACAGGAACGTGCTGAGTTGGAAGAGTTCTTCGATTGGATTGCCAGCATTGGAGATGGAAAGATAGGAGGACCGAATGACGGTTGTGCTGCAATAGAAATTCCAGATGATATCCTCCTCAGATATTCGGGCGTCCCTATTGCGGCTATTGTTGAGGATACATATCCAATGTTTAGGGACTCTATTGATGACCCGATGTTCCTGAAGGATAGGGCCATATTGGCCCCGACTCTCGATATTGTGGACTCTTTCAACGAGTACATGAACACTTTGAACTCGAGCGAGGGGTACACATATCTAAGTTCGGACAGTGCCTGCAAATCCGACGGTGGGAGTGACTTTTTGAGTGATTTGCACACGCCTGAATTCTTGAATAGTATAAAGTGTTATGGGGTGCCCAATCACTAGATGAATCTGAAAGTGGGGACTCCTGTTATGTTGTGAGAAACACAGACCACTCAATGGGATTGTGCAACGAGACGAGATTGATTGTTACGAGACTTTCCACGCACGTCTTTGAATGCAAAATTCTAACCGGTGCAAAGGCGGGCGAAAAAGTGTTGTTTCCCCAGATGAGTCTAACGCCTTCCGACGTTAGGATACCTTTCAAGTTTCAAAGAAGGCAATTCCCGCTCATAATTTCATATGTGATGACGATAAATAAGAGTTAGGGCCAATCGCTCTCGAACGTCGGCCTTTATCTGAAAAATCCCGTGTTCAGTCATGGTCAGTTATATGTTGCCGTGTCGCATGTCACCCATCGAAAGGAATTGAAGATATTAGTTTCTGGTGATGATGATTCGGGATCGAACATGACCAATAATGTGGTGTATAAAGAAGTATTCACGAACGTATGATCTCAACGTTTATGTACGTAGTGTGGATTCGATTTTTAATTTATCAAGTGTGGATTTTTTAGTTATTTCTCTCAATCTCTATCTCTCTAGTTATTTATATCTTCACATAATAAATAATAATAAAAATAATATTAATACAACTTGCATTTCTATATTTAACTTTCTGCCCCGTGCATCGCACGGGTGTAAAAAAAAATAGTTTTGAGTAATTACGTATGAGTCCTTATTCATTAATATAAATATATTAATTATATAATTAATGTGAATGATAATGACCATACAAAAAATTTGATCTTGTGAATCACATGGGTTCCTACTTCCCACAAAGGAGATTGGTTCCCACATGATCCAATATATATATATATATATATATATATATATATATTTGACAACACTCTTATCTGTACGGACTAACAGATCATCCGCTAGGCCAAACTTTCATACCACTGCATTATATTTCAAAAATCAATACATCATAGTAAAAATCAATACATCATAATACTAATACATCATAGTACAAAAACCAATAAATCATAACACGGATCATATATTTATGAAAAACCAATACATTACAGTATCGGTCAAATGGCCGAACGTGTCATAACTCATCAATCTAGCCTAATACAAAATAAGTGTTTGCTATATATATATATAAAATAGGAACCCATCTGATCCCTTGATTTTGTTAAATGGACTTTCGAGATGGATTCATAGTATTGTTATGATTTTCTTTAAATAACTCAGAGTGAGTGCTACGATGACATTTCGGTAAAAATATCTCTTACAATCCCACAAGTCACGTATCTTCCAAAATTTATGCTTCAAAAATTCATTTTCCACTTCTTATTTATTTTGAACCTTTCTCTTCGCTTGAACTTTCACAATTGCCGTTTCTAGATCTGTTCACATCTACTATACTCTATATAGGAAAGTTGACAACAATTGACAAGAATTTGACATGTGTCAATTATTCATTGGTCAATATTTTAATTGTTTTGGGCTTTGGATTGGGTGGGGTTTTATTCTTTTGGGCTTTTTAACTCTTTGGGGATTGGGCTCTACAAATCATATGTTTGGGTCTAGCCACCACAAAAGGTACTGACAGTGAAAGATTACGTGGTTTCCAAAAATTGGATTTTTTATTTTTTTTTCGTTTAGAGGGTTGTTGCTGTTCTTTTTTACACGTGGAGGGTTTTTTGCCCAGGCAAATTCTATCTTTTCTTCAATCGCTTTCTGCCCTTTTATGCTAATCGCTATCTTCTTTCTGCCAATCGCTTTCTTCTTTTCTTTGAATTTTTGAACACTCACGCATGCAACTTCTGGTCACTCAATTTCTATTCCTTTCCGCGATTTCAAGCGCTCTCATCATCTTCTTCCCTGTCTCTTATACACATCTAGATGTGTATAAGAGACAGTATCTGTACGGACTAACAGATCATCCGCTAGGCCAAACTTTCATACCACTGCATTATATTTCAAAAATCAATACATCATAGTAAAAATCAATACATCATAATACTAATACATCATAGTACAAAAACCAATAAATCATAACACGGATCATATATTTATGAAAAACCAATACATTACAGTATCGGTCAAATGGCCGAACGTGTCATAACTCATCAATCTAGCCTAATACAAAATAAGTGTTTGCTATATATATATATAAAATAGGAACCCATCTGATCCCTTGATTTTGTTAAATGGACTTTCGAGATGGATTCATAGTATTGTTATGATTTTCTTTAAATAACTCAGAGTGAGTG
>BMAC01000182.1:306272-322149 GCA_014905375.1 Phtheirospermum japonicum
TCTCGTCGAAATTTTTTTGCCGGCAGGTGGCGTCATCAGGTAACCCCATATAGTATTATTAGTTATTTTAATAATAAGGGTATTGTAGTGTACATTCATATCACAATTTTGGATTATTTGGCAAAAAAATAAGTACTATTTAATTTAAAATTGATGCAGGACTGATTGACAAATGGAACTCCACTTTGGGTAAATCGGGGTACTATTTGACAATTTCCCCTTAATAAACTTCTTGCTTGCATCAACAATTCCACCTCACATTTGAGCTGGGCTAAAAGAATCCCATCGTCCATAAATTATAAAAGACGAACCTCCAACAGCCCAAGAAGATCAAATAACAATAACATCGGAAACTTGAAAAGCACCACTACCAACTATATCAATTTCAAGTTTTGAAGTTCATGCTACGCACAAAAAAACTAGTCGCCAAACAAAAGGGCAACTATAGCAAAATAAAACCCATCCATGAACAAGATGGAAATCAGAATGTGCTACTTTAAAAAGCTACAATTAAAAAAAAAAATGATTTAAGCGACATATAGAAGCTACAATTAAAAAAAAGAAAGATTTAAGCCACATAGAAATTCAGTATTACTTCCAAAAAACACCTGTCCACAGAATGGCAGTGATTGAAAGGAAAATAAGAGAAAAACAAAGAATAAAATTATTTTTAGGCAGGGAACAATAAAACATCAAAAAAAACTATAAAACGCGATACACAAATGCATTACAAGTAAAAAAAAAATACTAAACAACCAATTATTTAGCAACATCGACATGATAAATAAGCATTACACATTACAAGTACACAAAACATCGAACACAAACCAAGTAAGTGTCAAACTTAGCATCGAGTTGTGGCCCCTTTAAAAAATAGACTCTTGAAAACATACATATCATTGGGTTGTCTATTGTGATCACCACCTTCCCAAAATCTGTCGTGACTACAAGAAACATGTACTTCAAAACAAAGCAAGCACCAAATAATAAAATATTAGTATCGACGACAAGCTAAACTAGCATTATAATATGCAAAACTTGCAAAACAAAAGGCAAGTGTTTCAAACATAGTTATCATGAGAAGCATCGAACTCTGTCATAATAAGCATCAGAAATTGAATACATTGAATACAGAGCACTTCAAAAAACATAAATAGCTAACTAATTGGAAAATCATCACAAGTTTATTCAACTAGTTTTCATTACCACAAGTTTTATATATGATAAACATAATAATTCCACGTCGAATAATATAACACCGTCATCACATCACATCACATCACATTCAGCAAAAGCTACTCGACATCTATCGTCACGCCTGTATACCACTGTAGTGTTTTGTACCAATGTAGTGTTTTGTTCACAATATAGTCGATAATGTAAACCACTTGGCTGACCACTGTCCTCGCCAGTCCCTTTGTCGGTCAAAAAGCTTGCATAACTTGATTGGCATGTTCCAAATTATACATACATAGACAAATTGTGACAGTAACAGTAACCTATTCACCCACACAATAAAAGCAAATAAATATTTATACCTAGACTGATTGAAAATCTACAATAACAAGCTTTTTGTAAAACCAAGCACAAACAAGGATTTTTATACATAACTAGACTGATTAAATCCAATCCCACGGATTTTTAAACCTCATAAGTCTCAGTCCAAGCGCACCCAGCAGTGCTAAGATAAATATCATATATTACATTTCTGGAAAACCTTAAAATATACAGCACCTTCCTGCCCAACTCCAAGAAGAACAATAAAACAAAACCAAAAAAAAAAAGCACAATTTTCAAAAAATAAATAAGTAAAAGATTTGTGTTTATAAGTAAATATACAGCACCCTCACAGAGTGCAAAACCAACAACGTCACAAGAACCACTTGAATGATCTTAATCATTGCATCCCTTTGATATTATTCCTAACCAAATTCTTCAACCCACTCAAATTCCTTTGTTTCGTCAAAACACACTAAAAATTATTCAACATAACTAAACACAACATTGGCTAATCAATTACCAGTTAAAAGCACTAAAAGTGCAGAAGCCACTATACCTATATTTCATTGAAATTAAGAACTTCCCAAGAAAATGCCAAATCACAAATATACAATAACATAAAGTGGGTTAGAAGATTATTAACTGGTCGACTAAAAGGTCCAGCGAAAGCCCTTTGTTCCCCTTTGCCTGCATAACATGCAAAACACTAAATTAAAAAGGGAAAGAAATCCGCAAATAAACGTACAAATTTGAAACAATTTTCACACACTCACATTTATATACATATGGCAGGGAATCGTTGGAGGAGGGGAACTCACAGGGATGATGGAGTGAAGAAGAAGAAGATGAACAAGAGTAGAAAGTTAAATGGATAAACTTAAATGATAACTCCATTTACTGGAATCCTTTCTTTCGTTTTTTTCCCTATATTTAGCATGCTACCCCTACAATTAGCATATATTTCTGCTAATATTATTACCATACTGCTACATCATATTTTAAGCATAGCCATTACATAATTAGAATTCTTTTTTAGCCATTACGTAATTAGCATTTTATTTTAGCATGTTGCTAATATAATTAGCATGCTTATACAACAGATTTTAAGCATAGCCATCACAATTGCATTCTTTTTAACATGCTCATTCTGATTAGCCAATACATAATTAGCATTCTTTTTAGCTATTACATAATTAGCATTTACATACAACATGCTGCTAATATTATTAGCATGCTTTTGGTACATCAGATTATAAGGATAGCCATCACATTAGCATGTTGCTAATATTTTTATCATACTGCTACATCATATTATAAGCATAGCCATTATAGATTTAGCATTCTTTTTTAGCCATTACGTAATTAACATTTTATATTAGCATGGTGCTTATATTATTAGCAGCATGCTAATAATATAACTAAAATTATTAGGATATCCAAGGCCAACGCTCAACAAAAACGATACCATTTTCAATAACTATAGCAGCTACAGTTTGTAGTGTGCCCTCATTTCCACATGATGGACAGAAAATTCTATTTTCTACTGCCCTATGCAGTTACCTTAAAGCAAGCAAGGCATTTCGGCACCCACCTAGAGACATAAAACAGGTAAAAGGCTTTTTATCACAGGTACCAGATGAAGTTGCTCACAACATGCAGCACAATTATATTTGAAAAAAGCAACTAAATATGAAAATGCTACTAAAAAGTTGAATGTGCACTCAAAAACTGAATTAAGTTCACCAGTAACAACATAAAAGTTCTGTACAAGTACACAACCCAGGCAAGCACAAATCTAAGAAAATAGTCAAGGAGTTAGAGGATGTTTTTTTTCTTTTTTCTTTTTCCCGTGATTCTTTCGATTAAATATTAGCATGCTGCTAATATTATTAGCATCAATAGCCAATTAAATTAGCAAAATACAATTAAAAAAACACACAAAAATCCAAAAATTTAGCCAAAACTCTAAATGAATACATTGCATGCACTATCTTAGCAACACTAGTTTATTCTATTAGCATCATTGTCCAAATAAATTAGAAAAGTAAAAAATTAGAAAAAAAAAATTTATTTTCAAAAATTCAAAAAATGAATTAAATTTCTGAAGCCAGAAAAACAAGAGTAACTAAAATTTATATTTGAAGTCAGAAAACAGAAAGGAAGTCAATTAATTTTTGAATCCAGAGAAAAGGACGATTGCTACAGTGAAATCGGGTACATATATTATTTGATACACATGAATAAATTGCAATCTAAATCAGCAACAAAAAAGAAATAAAAAATGATGAACTTACCTTTACTTCAATGCTTATCAGAACGACATACATCATTCACCATCGCTGAATTCCCATGGCGGTGACTGCATTCACAATTAAGTACTTCAGAATGCCAAAAATCACAAATGATGTTAGGTTTTATGGGCGATTTTCAGCCATTCGTGCTTGCAAGGTAAGATTTTAGAAATATTTGTGCTTTCGAGGGTTGGCAATGGACGCAATAAGATATCTAATTGGGTTAGGCTACACGCAGGGAGGGCCTTCGGGAATTGTTCGGGGAAGTCTAAGTAAATTGTCCCTTTTGCCCGAGAAGAATGTCTTTATTTAAAGTGAAAAATCCATATTCAAGCTCCAATTTACACTCTTCCCCTCGTAATTTTTAAATCTTTATTTATTTAATTATTTATTATATATGTATTTATTTATTTATTTATTTATTTTATTTTTTATTTTTTTTTGAAGTTGTGTCATCTTTAAAATGGAAATAGTCCATTACGACCATATCAGGCCCATCATACTTCCGTAAATTAAAATGTCTATATAATCTTCATACCTCTTTTTGACCGAGTCAGCTTCGGGTGAGATGGGTTGCGACGCCACCAGCTGGAAAATCACCGCCCCTAACTCGTTTTACAGACGATTTCGCACCGCCTAACTTCCTTTCGAGGAAGAAGTTATCCAACTCCTTCACAAACCGATCGGCACAGCCTTGGTTCGTTTCCTACTCCAGGCGTACGAGATACTTTGATTATGAAGATAAATTAAATATACATAATCATAAGTGGAAGCAAAAGCCTTTATTTTATTAAGAACTTAAAAGAAATCTTTATTACATCGATAATCTCCTTTTGGGATGAGATAACCATTTTAACCATCTTATAGAGAAGGCTTGCACTTGTAAACACATAAACTTATTATTACAGACAATTACAATCTTTATTATTTCTCTTTCTCTCTCTCTCTCTAAATTTTTATTTCACTATGAGAAAATAGAAGAGAATTTTCGATGTCCTCTACTTTCTCAAATGCTCTTTATTTATAGATCAGATTTGCGAATTTCAAATTCGGACTTCAAAGCCTGTTGATAAAAGATGTGTCTTTTATTCACATCTTTCTTCTATTATTGTGGGCTAGTGGGTTTTGTGTCCACCGTCCTCCTTTATTTTTGGTCCCTCCTGACTCAGCCAGCTTGTGGTGTCGGGAATCCTTTCACATGGTATGTTCTTCACATGGTGCGTGGTCCCCGCGCTTTTTTGAAACCAGCTGGTCTCTTGTCCTTTCCAGCTGAATTTTCTTGTCGGTCTGGTTTAGGCCGAAAGCCTTTTCCGAACTCGGGCTCTTTCTGCTCCGTGCAAGCCTGACAGATCCGGTCAATCCATCGACTCGAGTCGAACTATGAAGAGTATTTATAGTTATTTCATGACTTGGGGCACAAGAATCATAAAAATCGCGTTTACAGCATCGAGCATCGATTGGCGTTGATCGATGCAACAATCGACGCGTGTCGGGTTGATGGTTCTGGCGAGTCAGTGCGTCGATTGATGCTGTCTAGATCGACGCTACAGAGAGTTTTGGGTCGACCGAGCGTCGATCGACGGAGTATGGACCGACGCTACAGAGAGTTTACGTTGGCTTCTTGTTGATGGATGGTCGATCGTCGCGGGCATGCGGAAGTGTCGACGGCACATCGACGCTAGTGTCGATCGACGCTCCTTCCTTCACGTCTTAGTTATTCGATAATTCTGCTACTTCTTCACCGGAAAACTCGATTTTGTCTCTCGATCGTCAAATTCCATCTATTTAAGCGTTGAACTCCTCCGGTTACTTAGATGTATGGGAAAGACTGAGAATAATTACCCATTTACATCAATTAAGATCATAACATGGTAAAATAAGTTGGAGATATGAAAACACGATAATAAGCCTAATCTATCAAACTTATACCAAAACTAATAATAAAAATGAACTAAAACACTAACTAAAATCAGGACAAATTCGTATTAATCAACTACCACACGCTTAATTGGTTTGTTCGTACTCGAACAAACAATAGTTTCAAAGAGTAACAAGAATGAAAATAAGTTCAAGCAAAGAGTCGTGTTGTGCTACATACATAATTTTGAAAATATAGATACGTGATACGCAACCTCAAAAGCTTGACCCTTATTACATTGTCTCTTCAAAAATAAATCATGCATCCTCTCAAAGGGAAATATATATGTGTACGCTCAAAAGCACTCGAGAATTTTTCATGGGGACGTGTTTACACTCAATTCATCAAAACACATGCACAATAAATAAGAACTAGAAATTAAAAACTTCTCCATCGCGTTTAAGTGTGTAACCCACAAAGAATTGGAAAAGGTATTTTCGGGTTGTAACGTAGGCTCTTTTCTAATCACGAAGCAATGTGCTTCACCTCATTCAAAAGAAAAACTCACTAAACACTCATAGCGTAACCTTAAAACTTAGGCTATTTCTCAACTCGAATCCCAAACACCGACTTGCGAACAAACCACTTAAACAATTTAGAAACTTAAAACTCGCTTCCTCGTTACACTCAACTGTTGCCTCTTAAACACTAGGCTCATAAGAAAATTGACAAAATTAAACACAAGCCTTTATAACACATAGGCAACAACTCAACAAGATTCACCATCCTTTTTATTCTTTCTTTTTTTTTTTCAATTTTTTTTATTCTTTTTCTGAAGGTCCTTAACACTATTACAAATCTTTCTTAAATCCCTTTATCGTATCACCAAAACACAAATAACCATTAGAAATAATCAACTCTTACCCCACGCTTTTAATGATGTAAGAGTTGACTCATTATTAGCTATGAGGGGCTCATTCAGAATTTATAATGGTTGTTATATATGGATATGGCCGGAATAAGGGTTTTATCTGTGCCTTAATGTCATGTTCAAAGCTAACTACACACAGCGATTCCAAAGAGATCTCAAAATAGAACTCACTCAAGTACATGCAATGATGAAAAACACTAGGCTACTCACTGGCTTTTGCATGAAAAGATTTTTAATTGACGCTGCTTTTTAGGGTTTTGCGAAATCATTTGCGTCCAAGTACCATTTTACAATATATAAATAAAAATTTTGAGAAATTTATGCACTTATACACGCTCAAAGACAAGAACATCAGATCATACATAGTTAAACTTTGACAGGCAAGCCAGATAAACACAATATCACGCAGGAATAGAAATCAATCACGTTCCAATATTTATCACAGACCATAAACTCAACTTGCACAATTAAGAATTACAAATCACTCGACTACCTTCCCCCTCCCTAAAACTCGGCAATCCCCTGATTGCTACAAATACATATAAAATAAAAGAGGAAGGAAAAAGAAAACGTCCCCGAAGACTAAAAATATTCGAGCCGTTCTGCGTCGAATAATGCAATTGCTCATCGTCTCGAAGTACGTGAGTTGGCTTGTCCTGAAAATTATTCTACAAAAATAACTACGAAAAACAAACTAAACAAATAATAACTAAATTTATTATATATAATTGATCTGACTCGAGAATAATAAAAATAACAATAAAGATTAAAACCCTAGATAGATTAGGATAACAATCCTAACGACTCAAAATAAAAAGAAAAATGCTAACTAAGCCCAGTTGTGCTAAAACATCAAGGGGTTTAAAACTAGTTCGGACCATGGAGTTGGTCTTCGAGCTCCTTGATCCTTGCGTTGGTCTTGTCTAGACATTCCTTCCAATATTTTATGTTCCAGAAGTGTGTTGCCTCGCTCAGATCATGATTGCGCATTTCACTTTCCATCTCGCCAATCGTTCTTTTAAGAACAACATTCTCGGCTCTCAGTTATTCTTTCTCCCTCTAAGCTGGCTAATGTCATTGTTTAGATCTCGAAAATAATCTCTAGCCTCTCCCATAAAATAATTATGCTTGTCGCCCGCCTTCTTCAGCTTATCCTGTAAATGGGCTACCTCTACGGCAAGTGTTGTCCGGTCCATCAAGAATTCGTCGTACTTAGTCATCACTTTTCCGAATTCCTCTCGGAACTCCGTCAGCTGGCCCTGGAGCCCCTCCATGATCTCCTCGTGCTCCTCATGTATTATCCAGCCGCGTTCATGGCTGGCAGCAAATCGCTGACTACGCTTCATCTTGCCGAAGAATTTTGGTGTGGGGGATTGGAGAAAATTGGCTCAAGACCTTGAGAGAATTGATAAGAATTGTGAAGTAGGAACGCTGGGGGATTGGGGTTTTTATAGGAATTAAAAACTCATAAAATAGGAGTCCTAGATCCTCCCCAAGTCTAAATAAGGTAGAAACCTAATCTAAGCATGACTCTTACAAGGAAAGAAATCTAAACTTTTAATGACCCCAAAATTCGTCCAGAAGCTTACCATATGAAGGTGGACACCCCATAAAACCATAAAATCCGCACCTTCCTTATTAAAATCAGCAGACGGCCCGGATCATCGCTTCCGTCGATGGGCGTCAATCGACGCACCCTGGATCGACGTAACAGAGAGCTGCGTAGGTATGAGCGTAGACTTAGCGTCTATTGACGCGAGCATCTCTGGGCGTCGATGCGTACAGAAGGTTGTAATGGTATAAATCGATGCCATCTGCAGTATGCTGAATTTTTCACTCGATTGATCATCCTCTTTTTCAATCATTCCCTCATCTGTTCTAGAAAGATAAAAACAAAATAAAAAATAAACATAAAACTAAACTAAAAAATTACAAAAGGATACAAAAAGGTTTGGTTTGCCTCCCAAGAAGCGCATCTTTTAACGTCGCTTGCTCAACACGAACTCTAGCAATCAATTTTTAGCTGGAGGTGGATCCAAGAACTTCACCACCTCACTATTTTGGCTTGTCGTCATCCCATCACGATACAACTTCACTCTGTGCCCATTGACTTGAAATGTTAAATCCTTCTTCTCATCGTACAGAGTGACCGCTCCAAAACTGTTGATTTCTTTGATCACAAACGGCCCACTCCATCTTGACTTAAGCTTATCTAGAAAGAATTTTAATCGAGAATTATAGAGTCGACTCCAATTGTTTATCAATAATTTTATGATTGTGACGTACCTTCATCAACTTCTTTTGCCTCCATGAATCGTCGTATGACTCGTTCCTGATTTCTTCAAGCTCGGTTAACTCTAACTTCCTATATTCACCCGCTTCATCATAATTCATGTTCAGCTTGCGTTCGGACCAACTTTCTCGGTGCTCTATTTCAACGGGCAAATGGTACGCTTTTTCATAGACGAGACGGAAATGACTCATACCAAGCACTGTTTTATAAGCTGTTCGATAAGCATATAGTGCATCAATCAGCTTCGTTGCCCAATCTTTCCGATTCGGTCTAACCGTCTTCTCGAGGATAGCCTTCAGCTGGCGATTGCTCGTTTTGACTTGTCCAGAAGTTTGAGGATGGTACGAGGTAGCTACCTTGTGCCGAACTCCGTATTTCGTCATCAACCTCTCAAAGTCCCGGTTGCAGAAATGGCTCCCACCATCACTTATAATTGTCTTTGGCACTCCAAACATACTGAAGATGTTCTCTTGTAAGAATTTAAGTACAACCTCAACATTTGCCTTGCGTGCGGGAATTGCCTCCACCTATTTGGATACATAATCGACTCCTACTAGGATATACTCGAAGTCTCCGCTTTGGGGAAAAGGTCCCATGAAATCTATTCCCCATACATCAAAAATCTCCACCACTTGATTAAGCACTTGTGGCATCTTGTCTCGCTTACCTATGTTACCAGTTCGTTGGCTATTGTCGCACGCCTTCCAGTACTCGTATGCGTCAGCAAATAAATTGGCCAATAGAATCCGGCTTGCAGTACCTTAAATGTTGTCTTTTGAGCTCTGAAATGTCCTCCAAGATCGTGGAAGAAATGCAATATACTTCCCATTTCATCGTTAGGAACGCATCTCCTGCTTAGTCCATCCTTGCAGCGTTTGAACACGTAAGGTTCGTCCAAAAAATAATCCCTGCATTTATTCAAGAATCTCTTCCTTTCTTGGTAGGATAGGTGGTTAGGTACAATATCACAGGCAAGATAGTTCACAATATCAATATACCAAGGAGTAATTAAAGTTTCAAGAGCATACGCATTCTCATAAGGGAATAAATCATCAATCATAAAATTCCTATTCGCATTATCCTCAATTACCATTCTAGACAAGTGATCAGCCACAACGTTTTCACATCCACGCCTATCTTTTATTTCTACGTCAAATTCTTACAACAATAAAATCCATCTAATCAGACGTGGTTTGCTTTGAGGTTTAGAAAATAAGTGATGCAATGCAGCATGATCCGTATGTACAATTACTTTAGCTCGCACTATATATGACCTAAATTTATCAAGCGAAAATAAAACTGCTAGTAATTCTTTCTCAGTCATGGTATAATTACGTTGGGCATCTTTTAACATGAAACTTACATAATAAATAATCCTAAGCAACTTATCCACACGTTGCCCTAGAACAGACCCCACCGCTTCATTTGAAGCATCACACATTTCGAATGGCAAAGTCCAATCGGGGGCAACAACTACCGGTTGTTTTGCATGTAATTGTGGTGTTTTTCTCATGATTTTAATTAGAGTTTTGTGTTGATTTTAGCAGTTTTAATCAGGTTTCGTTATATTTTTCGTTGGTTTTCTCGTTTTAGTTGTTTTTGTGTTTCTTGTTGATTTTATATTTAATATGGTTTAATGGGTTCAGTTAGTTCAAGGATTGGTGAGATTCTTGGGTTTTTATGTTCGAATCCCTATTTTATAGGATAAGGCATTGAGGACCAAAATTCAAGCCAATAAGAGGCTCCAAAAATGGCTAACATTCTGGAATGGTGGCCTAGCCTCCCCTAGCCTCGTCGCCCGTCGCCAAAATCCACGCCAGAACTGCCACACTGGGTAGCGCTGTCGACACTGGGTTACCCAGTGTCCGAAAAGCGCCCGCAAGCTGCCGAGCGCGCCCGGCACAGCTCCCGCGCATCCGCCCAGCACTCGCGCGCAGCCCCTCCCCATGCCTCGTCGCCTCTCGCCACGTCTCGCGCACAGCGCTCGCCATGCGTCGCCCAAGCTCGCCAACCTTCGTGCCAAGATCCGCCCAGTCTCGCCAAGCTTCGCCAACGCTCGCCAGCCCGCACGCGCCCACTCCACACCCAGCCGCCCAGCTCAGCGCCCAGCCTAGCCACTTGCGAGCCTAGGCTCGGAAATTACCGAGCCACCTTGAGCCAATTCATGCCAAATCAATCCCAGGGCCGAGCCAAGTGACTAGGAAGGTCAACACGGGTCGATTTTGGTCAAACCCGGGAATTTCAAGCCTTTTTGGCTAATTTGGCCCATTTAAACCTAATTAAACCTATTATAAAGAGAACCTCGTTCTCATTTTGTAAGAAACAACTCCCCTCCAAACCCTAACTTGGGTTTGGAATCAAAATCACTCTCAAGCTATTGGATAATTCTCTCTTCCTTAGGTTTTAGATTTAATTTCAAGCTTTGATGTAATTTCCTTTTCTAGAGTAGATTTAATTTCAAGCACCTCCTTGGGTTTGTAAGCCTAAGAAGAATCCAAATACTCCTTTGGATTGTTACTTTTGATGCAATTACATTCAAACTTTGTTTCATCTCTTAATTTAAGTAAGTTTTCTTTCAATTTCAAGTTTTATGCTTTATTTCCATGCTTTTTTATTCATTTCCATGCTTTGTTCTTCATTTCCATGCTTGTTCTTCATTTTAAGCCTTTTGTCTTAGCACCTTGAATTCATGTTAGATCTTAAGAATTGGCTATGGAATCTAGATGAGTGACACATCTAGATCATAGATCGAGTCTTAGATCGTCTTGATTTTGAGTTTTTCCTATGCTTTATTTGCAATTTTATTTTCATACATAGTTTTAGGTTGAATCTTAGATCTACGCTTCGTTGCTTGTTATTTTTCGTAAAGTTTTAATCTTTCACGTCAATTTCCATTGCTCTTTCTATCCATACTTTCAATTTTTGCTAATTTGCATTATTTGAGTTTTTATGCATAGTTGTACCTTGTGCTTGCATGCTTGTACTTGGTGAAACATTGCATTTTCTTGCTTATTTTCATTATTTGCTTGCATTTCCATATTGAGGCATATGACGAGGCATCCGACCAACATGCAATTTCAATTCCTAGTTTAGTTTAGTTAGTGTACTTGCTTTATTTTCATTTTCCTTTCCTTTACAAGCTTGAAACACATTGAATCCTTCAATTGAATCGATCTCCGATAATACCAAGCCAAGAACCCATTGATATATTTCAACACCATAAAAACTCTTCTAACAAAATGGCACCGGTGCGACTCAGCTTGGTTAAGGCTTTCGATTTGATTGTCGTTTCGTTTTGTTTTTAGCTTTCTTTGTTATTTGACGTTTTTATTTAGTATGCAAGGTTCTTATAGCTACGGTGGATACATTCCCAATGTGGGAGGGCATGATGCAAACCATGTTGGGAATGGGATGTTTAATGGATTTGGCAACGTGGGAGGGCATGGTGCAAACCACGTTGCCAATGGTGGATTCGGCTATGGTCAACCCAACATGGGAGGGCATGGTGCAAACCATGTTGGGTCGAGCGGCTTCTTGGGTTCAAATGGTTCGTATGAAGGTTACGGAGCCCCTACTCTTCAAATTCCAAACATGTATAACGGAGGCTTTGGTAATCCAAATGGGATCGTTGGTAACCAAAATCCGAATTCCACTCCATATGGTGGCTATAGTGCTCCCACTCCCTATCCGAATATGTCTAATGGTGGCTTTGGGAGTCCCAGCCCGTACGACGATTCTCATCCTCTCAATTTCAATCAAGCCCTAGGTGGTGCCACTACTAATGCCCAAGTTCTCGATGCTTATGATCGCTTTGGAGGTTTGATCTCTGATGCACCCCCCGTCCGCACTATGGGAGACTTTAGTAGACCCTTTGTGGGGGGTTTTCCTCTTGAAGAGCCAAAATCTCCTCCACCAACACATGCTCATGAGGTGTTTCCACCCTTATCATCCAAGGAGTTTGAGTTGTTTACAAAAATAGTGACATTGAAGGCTCAAGTCGCTCAAATGTCTAGCCCGGGCCCGACTCCTCCTTGTGTGGGACCCAGTTGTCCTACTCCCCCGCCGCCTCACGATCCTCTTGTTACTTTTCACGTGGACCCACTACCTTCGCCTACTCTTTCGGTCACGTTCCTCGAAAAGTGTGGGGTAGTTGATTTGGTTGTCTCACCGACGGAGGAGGCAGTGGTTTCGATTTTGAGTATTTTTACCCCTCTTGACCCCTTACCTTTCACTTCAAAACATTCTTGCGAAGAGTGGGTGTATATGGACTTCATCAAGGCCACGGCCGAACGAGTTTGTTTGGAAGAGATGGGCAATGAGGAGGAGGTTGGCCCGGATGTCAATTTTGAGGGATGTTGTGAGGATGAGCCCCTTGTTCTTCTTGATGAGACCATTGTGCCTCTATTTGACCCCGTTTTGTGTGGAGATGGTTCTCGATGTGTCGTTGAGGGCAACGTCAACTTTTTAGAGGGGGGGATGGGGGTTATTGATGATGATCTTGGACAAATTGACCATTATCTTGAGGAGGATGAGGAGAGCAAGTCAATCACCATCCTTGCAAATTCGCATCGAGAGGAAAAGGAGGAGAGGATGGTTGAAGAGTTTACAATTCTTAAGGGTGCTATTGATTGGAGACCCGGAGTGATTGAGAGAGTTAGCCCTTTGAATTTGATTCTTGATGAAATGGTGAGATCCGGGATTTGGAGGTTGTTATTGGAGGGCTTGATGTTTGTGATTTCTAAAAGCGAGTGGGTGAAGCCCATTGACTTGGTGCCCAAGTTAGTTCTTGAGGATGAAAAAGGAGGGTTGTTGGCCACGAGGGCTTCAACGGGTTGGAGGACGTTGATCGATTTTAAGAAGTTAAATGTGTCTACCAAGAGAGATCATTTCCCTCCCCCATTTATCAATCGAAGGTTGTTTTCTTGACGAGTCATCGGGGCACTTCAAAACCACCATCCCACCCGAGGACCTAGCCGAGACGAGCTTCATTTGCCCATTTGGAACGTTTGCTTTTTGGCAGATCTTATATGAGCTATGCAATGCGCCAAGGACGTTCCAAAGAGTGGATCCTCCCGACAAGGAGGAGATTATTTTGGTGGACCCTCCCATTATCTTTCCACCTTGATAAAAAGGGAGTTCGTCGAGCTAATGACGTAAAACAAGCGCTTCTTGGGAGGCAACTCAAGATCTTCTTGTTTATTCCTTTCTTATTCTCTTATTTTATGAAAATCCAAAAAACATTTGAAAAATTGAAAAAATTAAAAAAAAGATTGTTTTGGTTCTTTTGAACCTTTGGGTTTGTTTTATGTACATGTTTTATTATGTTTTTGATTTTGTGTGATTTATTTTCTAGGTTTTGTTTTCCGACGTCGACCATTGGACGATTGATAAAAGTGAGTAGCGTTCATGAAGCCGGGAGATACTAGCCATGCTCGAATTTTACTTAGATTGCTTAGATGACTAGGTGGACCCCACCGAGCTCGACCAAAACTCGCTCAATTAAGGATGTTTCTATTCCACCTCCTTTTACTTGGTTTTCATTAAAATGCGGGTAATGCATGGTTTAAGTGTGGGGTGAGTAGGTGGTTAGGGTCCGGGTGTCGAAAAGCATGATTTGTCTTTCTTAACTCGATCCTTGGCTAAGTGACGCTTACTATATGCGCTTTTATATGGTTGAGTCGATTTGTGTGTCTATTACATGTTTAAGAAACCTACGCACGCTTGGAAGTTTGAATAGTTTACTTGTCGGGTTTTTACATGTTTATGCCCTCTTGTGTGAGGAGTTGAATTTTTGTGCTTCGTCCAAAACCACCTATATATATATATATATATATATAATCAATATTTTCTCGTGAAAAGATTGCAAAGCTCTAAAATCTCTTTTGATTTTGCTCCCAAATTCGGTGCAAACTAGTGAGTAGCCTTGTGTGATTTATCAGCTTGCTTGCATTTTTATGGAAATTTCATTGAGGAGGTCTGACTTTGCTCGTACATGATTGAATTTGAAAATAACCTCGAGGCACATATATCACTCTTGTTCCGACCATATCCATATATGTAAGCTATTTAAAAATCCCAAATGAGCCCCCTAGAGCCTTTATCACGTTTCTTGTTAGCCGAGCTCGATTTTAGCTCTTATATCTTCATAAATCGTGAGGTAAGAGTGTATGATTAGTTGACAAGAAATGTGAGGGAAATCGATTGCGGGTTTTGGGTTTTGAGTTGCTTACACAAAAAAAAAAAAGAAGAAAAAGAAGAAGAAAAAAAGAATAATACTCCAACACAAATCACTAAAAGTGATAAAGTGTGCGTTCATGTGTAAAGCCTAATTTAAAGGCTAAGTTTAGTAAAAAGAAGCAAATTCAAAAAGCTTCTAAGTGTTGTGAAACAAAAGTCGGGAATGTGAGTATACGAAAGGGTTTCGAATGAGAGTTTGGTGAACTGGGAAAGGTGAAGCGATCATAAGCTTCAGGTTTTAGAAGATAGGATTTTTGTGTGTTATTGATCACATTTGATCGTTTGTTAGCCACTCTATCCAAATATTCCATACCTTACCAAAGAGCCAACATTACAACCCATAATAAAGACCTCTTTCGATTCCTATATAGTCATGTAGCATGAGCAATTTTGAGCGTCCAATTTGTGAAATCTTGACGAGTGCATGCATTGTCCGATTCGAGCGTATACATGTACTATATACACTTGAGCGAATTGAGTGAATACTCACAAATTTCCATTTGTGAGGAAGTCATCGATTTGGCTTGCATTTGAGAAAGAGTAATACGAGTAATGCTTGACACTAGCGAGTTTATGTTGATAATCCCATCATACTAATACGGATAAGCACGAGGATTTTTCTTTTTACACTATGTTCATTGCGTGTACACTCTCGATTCTTTTTTTTGTACGAGGACGAACAAAGTGTGGGGTAGTTGTTTTGCATGTAATTGTTGTGTTTTTTCTCGTGTTTTTAATTAGGATTTTATGTTGATTTTAGTAGTTTT
>BMAC01000182.1:329656-401961 GCA_014905375.1 Phtheirospermum japonicum
GGGGGTTAACTAAGTTGAAACTAGGGCTTTGAAAATTAAAGAACAATTGAAAATCATGAACAAATTATATCTAATGCACCAAATATAATTGAACGCGAATTAAAACCTGAAAGATTATGAACTAAATTATACAAAATATCCAAAGTAACAAGCATAAAGTAATCCAAGTTCCGAAGATGAAAACAAATACTTAAAATCATTAACTAAAATCTATTCTAGAAAGTGATTAAAGAGTTTAAGAGTACTTATTAGAACTAGGAAAAACAGTAAATTCTCCATCTAGTCCGGAGAAACAATGTAGATATTGGCCGAAAAATGAATCACTATCGAAAGAAAGGATCTTTGGCACTTGAATCTCGAATCTTCAACCTCGATCTTGAATCTACGTATCAAGAAGTGGGAACCCACTCTCTTGATGTTTAGGGACCCTAGGTATATGTGTAAGGTATCGTGTGTGTGTTCAAAGTCGAATTATGAAGAGTATTTATAGTTATTTCATGACTTGGCGCACAAGAATAATAAAAAATGCATTTCCAGCATCGAGCGTCGATTGGCGTCGATCGACGCAGCAATCGACGCGTGTCAAGTCGATGGTTCTGGAGAGTCAGTGCGTCGATCGACGCGGTCTGGATCGACGCTACAGAGAGTTTTGGGTTGACCGAGCGTCGATTGACGAAGTATGAATCAACGCTACAGAGAGTTTGCGTTGGCTTCTTTTCGATGGATGGTCAATCGTCGTGGGCATGCGGCAGCGTCGATCGATGCTCCTTCCTTCACGTCTTAGTTATTTGATAATTCTGCTACTTCTTCACCGGAAAGCTCGATATTGTCTCTCGATTGTCAAATTCCATCTATTTAAGCATTGAATTCCTTTGGTTACTTAGCTTTATGGTAAAAACAGAGAATAATTACCCATTTACATCAATTAAGATCAAAACACGGTAAAATAAGCTGGAGATATGAAAATACAAAAATAAGCCTAATCTATCCAACTTATACAAAAACTAATAACAAGAATGAACAAAAACACTAACTAAAATCAGGACAAATTCATATTAATCAATAAGCTATGTCATAGGTTGGTTAGTCAATTAATCCATGTAGGAGGCGACAGAAGATGTCAACAGCTGGAGCGGAACGATGATAATTTGTCCTCTTTTATCTAATTCACAACCTAACGGGTTCGTTAACTCAATTTATGCTTACCATTATGTGTTTTATTGGTTATATATTATATGGTTTTTTATTTGATGGTATTACATATGATATATAAATTGGAATATTTCTCTTTAGTTCTTTTTTTAGTTATATTTTTGGGTTTTGGGGTTTTAATTCAATCCTATTGTCGGGATTTCCCAGTGATGAATAATTAATTGATTTGTTAGATGATGAGATTTTTGTTTAGGTTTGTTTCTGTGTGTATAGTCGGAGTATATCGAACTATATTCTTTACGAAGTTATTAGGATTTGACGAAAGTGATGAACCTAAGGGTTGAGTTGCGTTTCTGGATTCTTATATGATTATGTCTAAACCACCTCTTGGAGTAACATATATATTGATAATCGATCTATTGGTTGACAATTCAAACACTTTAATCCTTTATTACTACATTTATTTCATTATTTTTTATATCAAAACACAATGGTTTTATTTCATGGATTTAATGAATGACATATAGTGTTACTAAATTCACCAGTATTATTTTTCCCTCATTCTTCCTTTTTAAAAAAAATATCTTTTGTTTATTCTTTTGTTTTTTCTCTCTCTCTAAATTAATTGGATGCTTATGAAATGGTGAGACTCATGGAGTTTCTTAAGTTACTTAGGATTTATTGAAAATTTCTCTATTCTTTTGGTAATTATACAGTATAATTTTACCTTTTTCTTAATTTTTAATTTTTTTTTTTTTTTTGCAAACTCCTTGAATTTTCTCCAACTAAATATTCAGTTGATTTTGTAAGATCCGTGGTAATTTGGTAAATTCGTCCTCTACAAATATTTGGTTTGCTTGATAATTTTTTATTATGCACGATCTTATATGTTTTTATTCGCTACATAATTTCCTTTTAATTCCAATTTTTTTTTAAATTTTTATGCCATGCATGAAGCCAAAGTGGTTTGATATTTTGGTTTAAATCCTAATTAGGGTTTGTGTGTATGGTTTGAAAGCATATGAACTGGCCATTTTTGTTAATTAAATCAATTTTTGTTTTGGGTCGACCGTGTAAGTAATGTCAATTTTCGGTGTTTGTTGATGGAGCCCTGTCCCTAAGTTAGGAGGGGTTTTTTCATATTTAAATCCACTTTTTTTTTTGTTAATTACAAATACTACCCTGAGGTCCAGACTAATTACAAAAAATATATATCTATTTTTTGAACTTACCAAGAACCCTTATTGATTTGGAATTCGTTAAAGAAAACAAATGTTAATGGGATATTTGTAATTTTTGAAAATAACTGGCTCATTTTTTGATCAATAAAAATCATGTGAAGCCCGGTCCATTTAACCTTACAAATATAGTTACGTAATTTAATTACTTGATATAAATTTATTTCATTCAAATAATTTTTATTTTATTATAACAATCTTTAGACTAGTGATGTTTTGTCATTTTCTACTTATTTTTTATTTTCAAACATTCTTACTGGGACTAATTTAAAACTTATCTCTTAGTTAAGCTCAAGTCTTATAACCATCAAGTCCATTAATCATTGATTAAAACTCAACTCAACCCATTTTTTGCAAGCTTAAGCCCAAAATCAAACCAACCCGGCCCAAACCCACTTCAAGCCATATAAATACCCAAATCCTAGCTTGAAGGGTAATTTTCTCAGCATTTTTACACATTCACGCACAGTGTAGATTGAGGGATTCCTTCCTTCTCCTTCTCTCTCGTCATCACCGCGCCATCACCACGATGCCGTCGCCACCGTGCACTGCCGCTCTTTCGAAAGCTCTTCTTTCTCTATTTATTTTCTTATTCTCCTTACGGTTTTCTTTTCATTCGACCGTCACGTCTCTGAGCGCTATTATAGTCACCGCCGATTACCATCTGTGAACGGTCGAGGCAGGCGAAGTTCAGGGAAGCATGGAAAACACCGAGGTGTCCGTGGTTTGTATTCCCCTGATCTTCTGATGCCACTCGTTAGTCAGTGATTTGCCGCCGTCCAAACACCGCCGAGAACACCGTAAGACACGGTTGAGGCTATTGTGAAGGGAAATCGAACCCAATAAAGGGTTTCCTTCGGGGATTTTTTTGGCCCTATTCGAACGAGATCTAAATCCCAAGTGGGTAAATCCTAATGCATACTGTTAGTTAGTAGTCTGAAAAGGGGTTCAAATGAAATGGGTCAAAAGTTGAGGGATATGTTTTTGAGAATTAGAAAGAGTTTTGGACCCAATTGAAGATTTTAAAAACGTCAATTTGACCCCTCAAAGTTTTAATTTAGTCCTAAATTAAGTTTTGATTTATTTCAAACTGACCCAAAATCAGTGTCTTCAAAATATCATATTAACACACAAAACTTTTCAAAGTTCCAAAAATTTCAATTTGACCCCCAATTACTTTATTAATTCTTTTCCAAAACAGTACAATTTTCTTATTTTTGAGCCGAAATGGGTCAAATGATTTCTAAATGATTTCAAATTCGAATCATAGCTTCTTTATAACATCCTTATACGAAAGACGTATCTAAAATTACGAATTTACCTTTTGAACTCCAGATTTCAAGAATTGAGACCCGAACGTTTTTACTATCATATTCTGCGATGTAGATTATTAGTTTCATTTGCAAGTGTATTAGATTCTTGGATATTACTTAATATATGTTATATTATAGTTTTTATAAATATATCAAAGTTTAAAACTTTACGTAAAATAACAAGCAACAAAGTGTAGATCTAAGATTCAACCTAATACTATGCATGGAAATAAAAACCAAAATAAAGCATATGAAAGACCTGAAATAAAAAGGATCTGAGACTCGATCTATGATCTCAGTGTGTCACTCACCTAGATCCCATAAACGACTCACAAGATCAAGCAATAATTCAGTGTTGAAGAAAAAACACAATTAGTGTGCCTTTGTCAATAAGTAACTGATGAAGGACAATTTAGGTATTTATTATCTTTATGTATTATGCAAACATGTAACCGATACCCTATATAAAGGGAGTCTTTGATGAATAAGAGAACCCTATTTTATACCGTCTTCCTTTGTCTCTCTTTTATGTCTTCTCCTTATGCTTTTCCTTTTACAAAGAGTAATTTTTAAGGCCGAGTAGTAGTAGTAGTAGTAGTAGTAGTAGTAGTAGTAGTAGTAGTAGTAGTAGTAGTAGTAGTTGTTGTTGTTGTTGTTGTAGTTGTAGTAGTAGTAGTAGTTGTTGTTGTTGTTGTAGTAGTAGTAGTAGTAGATATCCACAATATGGCAAAAAGAAGTCTTATCGTTTGCACAATACATTGTAATCAAGATTCAAAAAGACGTGAGGCGTGGCAAAGCAACAAGGTCAAGCCTCAAACCTTGGAAATAGGGTAAACCATATTTATTATACCTTAAATTTGATTCCCCTGTAACGTTGCAACTAGTGACTAATTGTAGAAAATAAGATAATAATCTGAAATAGTGAAATCAAAGCTAAGAAAGTTAGCAATAACATATCCTAGTCATCAAAACCAACAAAAACAGACAAAAAAAAAATGTAATACTCCATTCCCCCACTTTTTAAAGAGTAGGTCTGGGGAATGGATATACTTGAGAGAACCAAAAACAACAACAACAGTTTAATTTATGAATTAAAAAGTAAAAAGAAAATAAAAGAAAAGAAAAGTCATTACCGTTCCACAGCTAGTTTAGTTTGTTATGAGGCCAGACCTGTACAGAATCATCTACAATTACAACAGCAGAATCCATACCCAAAACCCCCTCCAAGTCCTTACTCTTGGGAACCTACTATCAAATGGCTCCCCATCATCACCTCGCGAGATAACACGTCCCGAAAACAGTTCCCCTTTCGGATAAAGCAATTTTGCCATCTCGATGGTATAATACTTGTTTCCCATGGTGTATAGACGCATCTCAAAGAGTTTACTTGCCTAATAAAAAAAATAAGAAAGCTTCAGGACGCAAAGAAAATCATTATTGGGTTTTAATCCAAATAGCCAGCGCAAGCCACAATGCGTTCACCTTCTCCAAGAAATTCCATATCCCAGACCGCAATTTGGTCTGCATTGCCATATGAGGAAACCGAAACAGATGCATGTTCTTCTTTCTTTCTTTCTCAGCATCTCATCATGCAGTGGATCGACTTCGACAAACTGAAAATACAGCAACAAGTTGTTGACAAACTTTATTTTTTATTTATTACTATAATTAATCAAAAAAGGGCAAATATACACACATGCCTTAGCTGAATTTAGGAGAGTGATCCAGACCCAAGACAAGACAAAGCTTGCGTTCAGCAAACATGGATCCAGCCTCAGAGAACTAAAATCATTTTTTGGGCAAACACTTATATTGCGGACATCAAAACTCGGCCGCCACTGCTCATCTTCTTCAGATCGTCGGCAATGTAACCTTTGCTCGATAACCCAACAAACCCCAACACCCAAAAAGTCGCTCTGCCCAAAACTCACATCGTCGTTCACTGCCACTTGCTCTCCACTTTATTTGACTGGATTTATAAAATTTAGGTTTCTAATTGGCATCAAAAACTTTTGGAGTTTTCTTGTGTGAATTGGTTAGACATATGAGTTTTAGGTTTCTAAACTGGATTGAATTAGGAAAATTCTCAAAAACTCTCATTTGTTTCGAAAGATGGGGAAGAAAGTAACCGGAAAGAGGTGAAAAAAAGCCCTCTGGCTCCCACGCAAAACCACCGACATCCTGCTCGAAGCCGCCATGAGAATCCAAAAGCGGCGTCGAGGCCCCAATCGAAGTAAAAACAATAAGTTTTGCAAAAATTGTGAGGGAGATTTATGTTTCTGACCTCTAATCTACGGTGGTCGGTGGCGAGGAATGGTGGTCGCAGCATGAGTGCAACATAGAGAAAGAGCGGAGGAGGATGGACTGAAATGAACCATTTTTTTTTGTTTCATAAGGTTAGTGGGCAGGCGGGCGGACGGGTTTGGTAGTGGGCGGGTTGAGGCAGATGAATATGGTAAAAAGTGATCTCAAATTATGAGACCGGCCAAGTATTTGCAAATAATTTTTCAAGGTGTAATATGAGAATTTTAGTATGTAGTATAAGATTTCACGATATAGTATACAATTTTGGAGGTTTGACCAATTAAGCCAGAAGCAAAAAATCATATTCCATTTAGACCAAACGAAATTTTCATATATTTTTTGTATTTAACTACTATACATACATTACAAATTTACCCCATTGGACTAATACAGACCTTCTTCTTCTACGAATCTCTAATTTCAATATCATTGAAGATGATGCGTCTCTAATTTCAATATCATTGAAGATGATCCGTTGTTCTCTAAATCGATTTAGTGGTATAGTTTTATCCGCCATTACAATTCACACAATTCCCCTACTTTGCTGTAGTTAAGATTGTTGATTGAATTTCATACTATCCCATGTTCATTTTTTTGAATTTGTTTTAGTTACGGGATTTGACTGAATTCCATTAGTATGTGAATGGTATGATGAGTATGATTGAATTTCATACTCTAAAAATTTCATACTTGTTTTTTAGTTAGTGGGACATGATTGAATTTCATACATGTTTTTTGAAGAATTTCATACCTTCTATGAATTTTTAGAATTTCATATAATTTCATCTTGCACAGTTTTAAAATTTCATACTTACATGAATTTTTAGAATTTCATAAAATTTCATCCTGTACAGTTTTATAATTTCATACTTAAAAAACTAGTACGCGAATCAGTAAGAAATATTCAGTGATAACGGTGTCATTCATTTGTTTCATTACAATACACAATTCCCCAAAATCGGATTTCATGTTGTTTAAATTTCTTACTTTCCTTTTAGAATTTCATACTAATTTGGAAAAGCTTTATGTGAATTTATTGGAAAAGCCTCATTTTCATTTTTGGGAATTTATTTTAGTTAATACTTGTTTTCCACGTAGAATGGCACGGAAAAATCTGGTAGTCAATTTTTTGAATTTCATACTAATTTGGAAATTTGTTGGAAAAGCCTCATTTTTATTTTTTGGAATTTATTTTAGTTAATACTTGTTTTCCACGTAGAATGGCACGGAAAAATCTGGTAGTCAGTTGAGGGATAGAAGTTTATTAAGGGGTAATACAGCCAGTTCCTATTTATAATTTATTAATTAATAAAATTAAGCTGGCCTTAATGGGATAAAATATTTTAAAGTAACTAAAATGTAAGTAGGAGTTTTGATTTTGTACTAATCTGGAATTTTCCCTACGATTTTTGGTATGTAGTATGAAATATGACCCGAGTTCATGTAGTAAGAAATATAACTTGAGTCCGGCATGGCAGACGATGGACAATATGAAATTAATTTGGATAGTATGAAATTAATATGTAATATTAATTTTACTTAAATTAAATTTGAAAGAAATAAAAAAAAAATCATTTGAAATAAGGAGAAAAAAGAAATTAACAAGGATAAATTCGTACTCTTGTATAACAATTTTTGTTAAATTGAAATTTTGTTTAAATGGAAAGTTGATTGATTAAAGGGGAAGTTGATATACTCATAAAATATTTACTCATTACACCTTACTAAGCCGTCTATTTTTTGTTTTGTAAACAATTACAACGTGTTTTGTACTTTGCCGTATAAACTAATCATTTCACACATTAACATACAGATTCCAAAAGTAATGGAATATTCCAAAAACATCTGGCATGCGCTCCCAGGGCAAAATCATCTTCACATAAAATCTAGACAAAATTTGAATCGAGTAAACAGAACAAAAAAAAAAAAAAAAGTGTATTATTATTCCATAAGGTCCCCAAAATGAAGCAAGGCTGTGAAGTGAGATATCTACCAACTCCTCTTAACTACACATAATTATCCTCTCATTTTCAATTGAATCAAAGATGCAGATTTTGTCTAATAGCTACGTAGTTGATAGTAGTATGTTGTTAACTTCTAATTTACACTGATTTCCCACTGCACTTCCCAACCAAAAAACAAAAAACAAAAAACAAAACTACTTTTCTTGTAAACTATATTTCCCATTCTTCCATTGCTTGATCAAACCCTCGTACCCTTCCGCTGACCCAACCGCAAACTCCGTCATCGCACTAACCGCAACCGACATCCCCGCACAAAGCACCCGTATCGCCACCTCAGCCATTTTCTCTGCCGTCACAACCTCCTCTTCCTCCTCGTACTGGGCCCCCGCCTCGACCATCACCCCCCCGAACCTCCTTGACCCACCCGACGACAGCCGACGCGATGAATCCTCCCGTAACCTCCGGTCCGCGTACAACGACCCGACCCCGGCTGCGAAAAAGTCCATCCCGTCGAGAACCGGAGCCTCGGACACGGCGTCCAGGAACCTCGACCACTGGATGCAGACATTGAATATCGGCGGGGCCCCCAGGGACCGGCGAGGAGGGGAGAAGGGCAATCTCGATGTTTCACGATCGGAACGGACGCAGCGCAGGAGCCACCCCTTGAGGGCGTGCACGTAGGATCGTTGAGAGACGATCCATGAGTCGAAGCAAGCTCGCCAGTTCCGGAGCTCCGTCTCGAGGTTGGCGGCCGAACGGGCGAGGCGGTGCGGCTCGGACGGCGACATGATGGTGTATCTTTTTGTAGTGCCGGAAAGTTTGGAAGGTGTGCCGGCTAGTAGGATCTTGGCTTCGTCGAGCGTTCGTTTCTGGATTTGATGGCACTCTGCCATTACTTTCCACATCCTTGCTAACCTGTTGATTTTTAGTTGGTCAAGCACGGTCTAGTATCATGCGCAGTTAATGAGACTAATTACTGAGCAGCATGATCAGGTGGAAATGGAGAAACTTATTATCAGAAGTCTCTTACAAATTTTGTTTCTATTTTACAAATTGCAGGGGTATACTAGTTAAGAAAATACAAAACCCTCCAAGAAAAGGGTTAATTACAATAAACACCCTTGAGGTTTTGCATAGTTATAAAATGCCCTCCAAGAAAAGGGTAATTACAATAAACACCATTGTGGTTATGTATAATTACAAAAGGCCCCCCACAATCTTTCAGAATTACAAATACCCTTTTGATACTTCTTTATACTTTACAAATAGCACCTTCAATAGTGGTGAGTGTGTTAGTAATAGCGTTACAGTGGTGTTTGAAATTTTGAAAGATAAATCGTGTTTTTTTTTGGTGTGTGTGTGTGTAATTAGGCCAAACCTTAAGAGTAGCTTTTGTAAGTATCCCCAATACTGAGAATCTACTGTGCTTAGAGAATGCAAACAAAATAAAATAAATAAATAAATAAAAATAAAAAATTAAATTCATTAAAGACCTTGTGAGAATCTCAAACTAATGAGCACCGAGTAACACAAGCAATAGAAGGAATTTTGGAAGCATACCCTTGTACCAATTCTAATAACTGGGGTTCAAGCTCCTCGTCCCGTAAAGTTTCGATCCTCTTGGAGACAGCTTCAACCGAGTGTATTGAAACTTTTATCTGAGTATGCAGATCCCTTATGGCCATCCTTGTTTTATCTACAAAAGATGGGTCGTCGCCTTTTACGTCTTGGTTCCTCAGTTGCGCACACTTCTTTTCGTATGCTATCCGAACACGCTCACCAGCCTGTTGTTAACATACATATTTTACTGACATTGGTAAACATAAAAGCTAAAACATTACAAAGAATGTTGCATTTTTATTTTGTTTATTTATTTTGGTGCTGAGTTTTAAATAAATTATCTGTATCGACTAGCTTTCTGAGATATTTATAATAAAATAAAAATAAAAACATTTTTGGGGACAAGATTTGTAAGCAACAGTCAGAATAAATCTATAAGAGGAATTGTTAAGTGATTTAAAATATAAAGAATGATAATCTTAATCTTTCTACAGTCTCCTCTATATTGATCCTTGAAGCTCTATCACCAAAAAATAGTTTCCGAATCTGTCCATTACCAATAAAGGAAAACAAACATAACCTAATTAAGTGGTTCTTTAGTTTTAGATGCATACCCTAACTTCTTGGTAAAGTTTCTTTTCCCAAGCATATAATCTGTCGAGGGTCGATTGGTGACTTCCTGAAAATAAGGAGGACTCGTCAGAAAAGTCGCTGCTGCTTTCGTAGCTTTCGTCTCTCGAAGTTGAAGCGCTGACCACAAATCTCGATGACGATGATCGAGACGAACCCGACCTAAATAATGCTACTGGATTCAACATCTTCATTGCTGTAACGAAAAAAATGATTGATTAGAAAACAAATAAACTCTCAAAAGATAATCAAAAATAGGACACTTATTCAATATGACAAGAAATAACGTCTAATGCAAAATTCCAAGATATTCGGAAGATCATATTCAAACCTGTTAGATCATTTGACGACGATGACGTGTACTGAGCCCTGCTGGCATCCAAAATAGACGACATCTCGCTGGCCGCATTACAAGCAGCCGTGAACTGATCCTCCAGATCCTTAATAACCTCAGCCATACTTGTCGGCCTCCTATTCACATAAACAGTAAAACCCGGTGTTGTTTCCTCTCTTGACTCGCAATCACCAACTCTCGTTTCCTTTTTACTCATTTGCCCCACACACTGAGCTTTCGCCACCTCTTTACTCTCATTTTCTTGATTCGGGCACTCCATCATTTCATCTCTACCGTCCGTTTCAACAACGCTCTCACAATCGATATCACTATCATCATCATCATCAACATCCTCCACAACAACATCATGATGTTCCCTATCGAATTTATTATTCATGCTATCGTCGTCGATTTCTTCTTCGTGCTCCGTTTCTTCTTCTAAATCGGGTATACCTTCTTCTTCCCGAACTTGCCGTAACCCATCATCGTCATTTTCGTCGTCATCCATCATCGCTGCCCGATCAAACCCGTTTCTACCCGGATATCCGTTATAATAATCCAAAGACGAAAAAGGGTTCCAAAAGAAATCCCATTGAGATGATGACGTCGTAGTCTGAGGCGAAGGCGGAGGATAATAACTATTAGCTCTATTATTACTAATATTATTATCATTGGGGGAGTACGGGAAGTACGACGAGCCCATCGCGGAGGATTGCGTCCCGAACACGCTCTCCATCCCGAAATGTGAATAAGCCTCGACTCGGTAAGTATCGGGAGATCGAGGCGGCCTCTCCTCGACCGAAACGGATGAATTCCCACCGGACCTGAAATAATTTATTTTGTAGGATGTTTTTTTCGTTTCGGGTTTGACTGAGAAGGAGTCGGGCGTTATGGAGATGAAACCGGGGCTCGTTTTCTTTGTAGGGGTCGTAAATGAATCTAGTTTGAACTCACGGGGATCGTCTCCATCTACATACTCTCGTAGTGCAGCTGAAACTCTTTTTAACGCATGGATATAAGCGATGTGACCCGAGGCGAATTTCGTTCTATGCTCGACGGCTTGTCTGATGAAGTTTTTACGATCTTTACAGAGCTGGACAGCCTCTTCGTCGTCCAATTTCGATGTAGAACAACCCATGTCTTTCGCTCTAATGAACGTCTTTAAGAATTTTTCAGGCTCGAATCGAAGGGGAAATCACGAAGAAACGACTTTCTTGGTGTCCCGACCAGATTCATAAGGAAGATAACGCTCTCTGCATGAAAGGGAAATAATTAGTATCTGAAGTAGAATCAGTAGAAGTGTAAGCTGCAAGTAAGGAAAGAGACGAAACCAGGGCATTTAAATAGCAAAAGGATGGAAATAATATTGAAGGACAATAAAATTCTTTACTTTGATTTGAAGATAAAAAAGACTCAAAAGTACACCATTAATATGTTCAAATCAGCTAACTCATATAGAACTTTAACAAAATCTAAGAAGCTGAAAACTACCAAGACTAGAGTTACAAATAATTAAATAAATAAAAAGGAAATTTTTATTAGTTAGATTGGTAGGATATTGGAAAGTGGAAAACAAGTGGTTTATGAGAGTAGTAAATGGAGTTATAAAAGCACATTGGATTACCAATTTCAAGGCCAGGTTCTTTATCATAAAGGTAATGGTTGGACACAGAAAAGTCCTAAAGCAATTGTTTAGTCCAACACAAGATCTTAAATCTCAGGCATTCATGCCTAGGATTGAGGAAAAAGCCGAAAACGAAATTTATTGGAGAAAATGTTTTTATTAACAGAACTCCTTTCCTTTCCTTGACTGGAAAAAGTAACTGAATTTAGGGATCCCAAACACAGCCCCCAAAGAGACAAAAATACCAAAAGAAGAAGAAGGTGAAAAATACAAGAGGAAATACTCAATCCAATTTCAAGAAAAGAAACTAGAAATCAAAGCTAATTGACATAATATAATATAAGCTTAATAAAAACCCAAAACCTCACTATTAAAGAAAAAAAAATGTTTCAAGAAATTCAACGAAATGAATAAAATTCATCCAAGAAACACTGGAAATGTTATTAAAAAAACAAAACACATATCACAATTTAGGTCATAAATATTAACAAGAAAAAGTATTATGAACATAAGTTTCGACCCACCCAAAAAAAATTATCCCTCGTTTCCATAGATATTCAGAACCTTTACGTTAACTAACTAACTGACTCACTGACTCCAAGTGAAACGAGAATGGAATGAGAGAACATTCGTACCTGAATGCAGAAGTTGTTTGCTTGCTTGATTGATCACAGGTGTATGGAGAGGGAGAGAGACGTTGGGGTTGGGAGGAAAAAGCAACGGTCAAAAAAAATTTGTTTAAAGGCAAACTAAAGAACGGAAAGAACAAATGAAATAAAAGCAGCGAAAATAAAGGAAAAGCATATCGCGACGTGTCGACTAGTTTGCCCTTGATCTTCTACTAATCTACAAATATGCCCTCGGTGGGTATTTAATTCAATCTGGTACGTTTTTTTTTTAATTATGTAGAGTATTTTCTTTTTCCTTTCTCTGGCCAATTATTCTCCAATGCCTTTTTTTGTTGTTGTTGTTAACTATGAATGAGAAACGCCTATCAATTTATTAGTAAAATAAAAGAATTATTCTCCAATGCTATGTGAATGTCAAAATAAATAGAAATCTAAACTGTTATTTATCAATGTTATAATAAGTGCGAATTTGTATTTTAGCTATGAGGAGGGGATTTTGGATATAAATCCTCATCTCTACTTTCATCTTTTGAATTAGTCCCCATCTATTTTTCTTCTGCACTCCCCAATGTAAAAATAAATTTAAGTGAACTCACCACCCAACTAAAATGTCTAAAACACCTTTCTTATTGTACAAAGATAAATCACTTTTATTTTGCTTCATTTTCTTTAAAAGCTTTAATTTTTTTTCCGGCGTCCTCAACCATCTTGCCGCCGTCGTCGATGACCACCTCTCTGTCGTAAAGAAAAACTCAAAAAAATTATTCCTCTGAATAATCTCGTCACCCTCGTTCTAAATCTGAAATCGAATTTCGGGGACAAGCTCTTAATTACTGACAATTTGAGTATAAAGTGCTAAAAGTTCATGACTTTGGTCGTCGAATACTACATCCTTCGGCCACAAACTTCAGTCGGTCACCACCGTTGAACTCTCCCCATATCAATGTACACAAATATTGATTTAGAATTTCAAATCGAATGGATATGAATTGGACTAGAGAGGGATTGTGTGTAATGTGTGTGTGTGTTATGTGCCGGGTGTGGCCAGAAGTTGGTCAGGGTAGGTCAAGAAGGTTGTCGGTGGCACAAGTTACAAAGTCGGGCCGACGTCGGGGTTCGTGGCAATGATAAGGATTGGATGGTGATGGGTTATGGGGTTTTGGGGAGGCCAAAGGAAATTAGATAAATTTTGGGTCCTAACTGAAAATTTTATAAAATCTATTTCAACCTCATATAGGATTTATGAATTGAACCCACTCGTCAAGTACAAATACATATAAACTAAGTATTAGTTTCATAACAACTAAGTACTCAATACACACGAAGTAAGTATTAGATACACATACACTTAATACTAAATGAATAACAAATAAAAAATAAATTTACACCCATCAAGTAAATATGTATATAATCTAAGTATCAATAGCAAAACAACTACGTACTCAATGAACTCTAAATAGTACCAGATGCTCAAATACTGAGTACTATATGTTCATAAAGTACATATCCATATAAACTAAGTATCAAGCGCATAATAATTAAGTACTCAGTACACACGAACAACGTATCAGGTGTAAATAAACTGAGTACTAAATGAATAATATGAATAAAAAATAAATGCACACTCATCAAATACATACGCATATAAACTAAATATCAATTGCATAACAAATAAATATTAAATACACAAGAAATAAGTACCATATGCACCTACATTGAATATTAAATGAATAACGGATAAAAAAAAATAAATGCCCATGAATTATAAACTAAATCAGAATTAATGAATTGAATGAACATCAACAATGCATGATTTCAATATATTTTGAAGCACACTTAGTTCCATATCTACATAGTGCATTGTCATTTCTCTTATTACGAGTTATACCATATTATCCTCATCTACATTTATCCTTAGTTTGTCCATGTTTATACTTCCCAACATATGAGGTGTGAGATTAATAAATAATTATATAATTATACCTATTGTAGGTAAAATAGTACTTAGTTAGGATAAAGAGATACAATTGATGTATTATTGCATAAAAACTGTATTTATCAAGTACTAAATGCATAACGTTAAAAAAATAAATGGAACTCTTCATATATTAGATGCATATAAACTTAAGCACCAGATGCATATAAACTAAGTATAAGATGCATAACAACTAAGTATTAGATGCAAATACACTAAGTACTAAATACATAACGAATAAAAGATAAACTCACTCTCCAAGTGCTGGATGAATATAAATTAAGTAACAGGTGCATAACAACTAAGTACTCGATACATACGAACTAAGAACCAAATACACATACACTGAGTACTAAAATAAATAATGATTAAAAATAAATGCACACTCATTATGCACATTGAATAAGTACAAAATGCATAGAAACTAAGTATCATATGTACAATAGCTAAGTATCATATGCATACATAACAACTAAGTACCATCATATGGATAATAATTAAGTACCAAATACACATACACTAAGTATTAAATGCATAACGAATAAAAGACAGTACTTAAGTTCAATACAAAAAGAACTTAGTGCGGACAATAAACGTTATATTATGTAGTATGCTTGTGGTACTTAATCGAAACACAAGAGGTACTTGATTGGAGTAAAAATAGTACTTGGTTCAATACAAAAAAGTGCTTAGTGCAAACAATAAACGTTATATTGTTCAGTATGCTTGTGTTACTTGGTCGAAATACAAGAGGTACTTGGTTGGAGTAAAAATAGTCACTATAGGAAATCTTATTTTTAATGACGATTTCCTTTTAATGCATAAAAGTCTGTCATAATACGATAATCAATAGTGACGAGTTTTATTTTTGTCATTGAAAAAAATATTTTTACGACAACATTTAATTTTATCATTATTGATCTAGATTTTCGTCACTAATTCTCTTACATGATGACGATTAAATGAAACTCGTCATATTAATGGAGTTAAAAAAAATAGTTAGGAGAGAAACATTTCAATGAAAAACTTGTACAATGATACTAAATAATATACTTCTTCTTTTTTCACACCAGGTACTTTTATATTGATCTATATAAGGTGGATGACAATGTGTAACTCACAAAGAACCATGTACATATAAAACCAATAATATTGTGCTTCAAAATCAAGGTTGTTAAACTCGTTAGGCCCTAGTCAGTTGTCGAACTGCCTAGCGCGCCTTGGAGCACCTAGAATTTATAATTTTATTTATTTATTTATTTTTATTTTTATTTTTTTGCTGATTATTAGCCATCTAGACTGCCTAAGCAACCGCTTAGCCTAGTGTCTCATCGATTCCATTGGATTCTAAAGGAATTCGATGGAACTATATTATATAATTATGTATACTTTAATAAAATTTGTTAATGTATTAAAATTATTATAACTCTTTTCTACAAGGATAATTATCACAATTTAGGAGAATGTACAAATTGCAATAATAATATTTATTGTACAAGATTTCATTAAAAATATGAATTATTGGGAAAAAAATATTATGTTACCTATTTTTTTAGCCATCTAGATTGCTTAGGCGCCCTCATAGCCCAGTATTTTGGTCAAATCACCTAGGTGATTAGCCCGATTTTGGACCGCCTAGAGCATCTATCCCGCCTAGGCCGATTTTGTTGCCCAAGCGATATTTTCGGCCGATTTTCTTTCAATTCATTAATTCCGATTTTATTTATATTTCGCATGCATTTAAATTTTATTCATTATACATTTAGTTCTAAGTATATATGCATTTGTTACTCAATTTTCGTATATATAGTAATTAGTTATTATGCACACATCTAATACTCTACGAGTGTATATTTAGATTTTATTCGTGATGTATTTAGTACTCAGTGTATGTGCATTTGGTACTTAGTTTGCATGTATTTAGTACTTAGTTATTTTTCATCCGATACTTAATTTACATGCATCCAATACTTTGTGAGTGTGCATTTATTTTTTATTCATTATACATTTAGTACTCAGTGTAAGTACATTTGGTACTTAATTTATGTGAATATAGTACTTAATTGTTATGAATCTAGCACTAAGTTTATATGCATCAAATACTTTGCGGGTGCATTTACTTTTTATTTGTTATACATTTAGTACTTACTGTATGTGCATCTAGTACTTAATTTGCATGTATTAAATACTTAGTTATTATACATCTGATACTTAGTTTATATGCATCAAAATACTTGACGAGTGTGCATTTATTTTTCATTCGTTATGCATTTAGTACTTAGTGTATGTGCATATGGTACTTTGTTCGCGTGTATTTAGTACTTTAGTTATTATGCATCTGATACTTAGTTTATATCCATCCAGTACTTGGTGAGTGTGCATTTACTTTTTATTTGTTTCATTTAGTACTCCGTGTATTTGCACCTGGTATTTTATTCACATGTATTTGGTACTTAGTTTTTATGCATCTGGTACTTATACTTGGCGAGTGTGCTTTTATTTTTTATTCTTTATAAATACATAATATACGTGTATTTAATACTTAGTTGTTATAAATCTAGTACTAAGTCTATATGCATCAAATACTTTGCGGGTGCATATATTTTTTGTTTGTTATGCATTTAGTACTCAGTGTATATGTATCTAGTACTTAATTTGCGTGTATTAAATACTTAATTGTTATGCATCTAGTACTTAGTTTATATGCATAATATACTTGGCGAATGTGCATTTATTTTTCACTCGTTATGCATTTAGTACTTAGTGTATGTGCATGTGTTATTTGTTAGTACTTTAGTTATTATGCATCTAATACTTAGTTTATATCCATTCAATACTTGGTGAGTGTGCATTTATTTTTTATTTGTTATGCATCTAGTACTCAGTGTATGTGCACCTGCTACTTTGTCCGCGTGTATTATGTACTTAGTTGTTATGCATCTGGTACTTATACTTGGTGAGTGTGCATTTATTTTTTATTCACTATGCATTTGGTACTCGACGTATGTACACCTGGTACTTAATTCGTGTGTATTTAGTACTTGGTTGTTATTGCATCAGATACTTAGTTTATATACATCCAATACTTGTCAGGTACTATGCATCCATATTTTTCACATTATAAAAATATTATAATGATTATAAATGTTTCATTAATCTATATTAATCCATAATCTAACAATATGGAAATGATAAATATTTCTTTATACAATCTGAATTTAAACACACTAGTTCATATAAATATATAAAAATTACTATTAAGCAATTATTTTTAATTTATAATATAATTATAAATTTATTAATGTTAAGTACTTTAAACATAAATACAATTAGAGTTTATACACAATATTGTCAAAATAAGTCGTGTTTTAGACTTCCAAATAATTCATTTATATTTGAACTTTATCTGCACGTCTATGAATCCACAATTAATAAATATTTTAAATATATTCGTACGAATTAAATACCAACATTTTCATATCCCATATATAAATAATATAATTAATTACTTGGTTTGTATATGTCAAATACTTAATAAGCAAATAAGTAATACTTAGCCATAAAAAACAATGACAAAACTAAGAATGTTAAAAAGTAAATTTTAATTTATTTCAATATAGATACTTTTTTTGAGAATGAAGCATGCAGCACTTTCGTTGACCAAAGGTTTTTTGTTGTTCATCAATACTAAGGGTAAAATTAGAATATTTATGTGTTAGGGGGTTGACATAAAAGTTTTAACTAAAAGAAGGGAGTGCAGAGTTTGCATTTTTAAGCAGGGACTGGATCATGAATTGATATAGAGAAAAGGTATTTTTCTCCAATTTACCGTATAATGTATCTATATCGATGCACCCTCATGATTGAGATTATTTGAGAGTAATTTCTTTAGGTTTATTTCTCAATTTATCTTGTCTCATTCGTGTGTTCTACATTCTCGTGTGGTACAGACTTTCGTATATTTTTAGTTATTATATACTGTATATATTTATAATTAATTAATTTATTTTATTCATATATATATATATATATATATATATATTCTTTGATATCATGTGTTCGATGAAATGATTAGATTAATTTTTAATCATGTCTAGCTAATTTCATCATATTATGGGGTTTAGTAAAACGATTAAAGTTTTACACTTTTTTTCCAATCAAATATTTGATCCTTCCAATATTCCTTATTCTTGATTTACACATATTCACAATTGTTTGACAAATGTTTTATATTTATTAGTTTTAACGATTCATAAATTGGGAGACGAGTTTTTTAAATAGAACTATGAATTCAAAATGCTCTAATCAATAATATCGATGGATTTGAAATTAGAGTTGATGTTGTATAAATCTTTGAAGCCTTTTGGAGTTATAATTGCGATTGACAATGCGTCTCGCATTTAGAACCCATGGTTTAATCACTTGCAGAGAAGGGTTAACTATATTTGTGATTTAACAATATTTTTTGAATTGGTTTGAACAATGCTTGGTTGATTGAAAGGTTTTACGTACGAGTATGAACCTTTTACAATTATTGAGTTTGTAAACCATCATTACACAATCGATGACAACTATATGTGTTTCTAAAGTTATGCTCGATTGACAACCTTTTATAACTACTAGTGTTGAGAAATTTATTCTTGAAAATAATTCTTATTTTGTTATTTGCCTTTCTTGGGCACAAAATAAGTTAGGGAACTAGATTTAGGTCTTTATTTATTTCCTAGTTAATATTTAAGACTTTAGTTAGTTTCCTAGATTGTATTTAGGATTTGTTTTACCTATTTACCAAGTTTAGGATTGTAGGATTGTCTATTTAAGACAAAAGAATTCTAAAGCTTGTAAGAACTTTTGACGCACGGAATTTTGGAAGCAGAAGACGCACGACGCAAAGCAGAAGACGTACGACAAGGAAAGAAGAAGAAAACTACTTGGAGCCATTGTTCTAAACTAACAAGCTATTCGAAATTGCGTGACCAACGGAGAAGAGCTTTTTAACTTAGGCGACAAGTATTTAGTATCAAGTTTTTGATATTTTAGTTTTTATATATTACTTAATATTTTTGTATTGATCGAACAAGAAAGTAATATAGTTTTCAGATTTGTACACCCAAGTTCACAAGTATTTTACTTGTGAACTGAATTTAATTTGCTGTGTTCTTAATTTAATTTCTCGATTAACTCTGGTTGATGTTGTTAACCAGTGTTGGCTAACATTGATAAACAACATCACAAACTGAGACTTATTTTCAAAACCATAGACCTTTAAATTTTACAATTGGCATCTAGAGCGGGTTACTTAACCTTTTAAGTACTGATCCTTATTTTTAGGTGCTATGGATGCTCAAGGCAACCCAAAGCCTCTGATCCTCATTGGGGATAACTATTCCCTCTGGAAACAAAGGATGCGGTGGCACTTAAAGAGTATTGACGAACGTGTATAGAGAACCGTCCTCGTTGGATGGGAAAAGCCACGTGTCACTGATGGTGAAGGCGACACCATTCCTAAAAAGGAGGTAGACTGGACACTTGACGAAATGGCTGCTGCTAATTGGAATTCCAAATGCATCAACACCCTGTGTGGTTTTGTAGATGCAAGCTATTACAGAGTCATCAAGAATTGCGAGTCAGCAAAGGATGCATGGAATGCACTCTAAAGTGTGTGTGAAGGAACTCAGAGTGTAAAGAGATCAAAGCTGAGAATGTTGATGTCCACCTTCAAGGCAATGAGAATGGATGAGAAGGAGTCTATCATGGACTACGCCATGAGACTGTTAGATATTACGAACGAGTGCAAAGAGCTTGGTGAATCAATAACTAACTCCCGTCTTGTAGGAAAATTGCTGTGATCCATCTCAAAGAAATTCAATATGAAGGTGGTTGCTATAGAAGAATCCAAAGATGTTGATGACATAGAGTTCAACATCTTAGTTGGAAACCTCAAGCAATATAAGATGGAACACCTTGGTTCCAACTCAAGAGACAAGAATGTTGCTCTTTCGTCTGATGCTAACTTTGACAACGATGAAGACGATGAGGAATTCGACATGAATGGGATTTTAAAAAAGATGGAGTCCACTACTCTAGAGGAAGACGAACTATCCTTCGTGACCCAACATTTTAATAATTTCCTAAAGAAGAAGAACAGCATGGGAGGGTCAAGCGCAAAGTCCAGACCACAGGCGTCCACTCCAAAATTCACGGGACGCGCTCTTCCCAGATCTCAGTCCACCTCGTCGATTCCTAATACATCCAGCCCCTCGAAACCTCTCAGTGAGGTGCAATGCCACGAATGTAAAGGTTGGGGACACTATAAGAATGAGTGTCCTAACACTCTTAGGAAGAAGAGCATGGTTGCTACAGACTTTACTGAGGATGTCAATGATTCCGAGTCAACTGAGCCTGTTCCATCCTTATTCACCAATGTTGTGTGGGACGAGGATGTCCATGTTGGTATTCTTGAAGACAACATCTTGTGCCTGAATGCGGAGACTACTGATTACCTTGAGGAATATGAGCAGCTGAGTGTTGAGCACAAGCAGTTGTTTGTCAGTTGGGGAAAACAGGTACTCAAGGTCAAGGATCTCATGAAGGAAGTAGAAAAACTAACCAAGGAGAAGAATGATCAACTCGAAATAATTGTCCGATTAGAAACGTCACTCACCAAGAAGGATGCTGAGTTAGACATGGTGAGAACCGAGTTGATAAAGGTTCAAGGAACTATCACGAATCTGAACAAAGGCAAGGCAAAGCTCGATGAAATCCTGGAGACAAGCTTCCCAGAAACCTCAATGCATGGAATTGGCTATAAACCGATTCAGCCAACACAGTCCTCAAGCCAAGAACAAAAATCGATCAAACAGCACAAGAAGAGAAGGAGACAGTTTGTGTGCCATCATTGTGGTGAGGAAGGTCACATTCGACCTTTTCGCTGGAAGATTATTGGCGAGAGAAGACACTTTCAGAGAACAAGGGTGGTAGCTAAATCCAATGTTGGTTCCCATGTTACCAACATCAATACCAACACCAGGTTCAAACAAGTGTGGGTCAAGAAAAATAATATCAAGTGCAATATGATCCATACTTCTCTAAAGTCACACGTCCCTAGAGCCTGGTATTTCGATAGTGGATGTTCGAAGCATATGACTGGGTTGGAGGAGCTACTTTCCAGCATTGTCAGATTTCAAGGAGGAAAGGTAAGGTATGGTGGAGGCGCAAATGGCCAAATCATTGGTCAAGGAACTCTCCATGTTCCTGGAATTGTAACTTTGGAAAATGTGCTGCTGGTAAAAGGACTTACTGCAAATTTGATAAGCATAAGTCAACTGTGCGATGAAGGTTTTAGTGTCAAATTCAACCGTGAAAAGTGTGAAGTCTATGAGTAGAATGGACCGTATATACTCACTGGACAAAGGACTTCAAATAACTGCTACCAAATCCAAAGTGATGCCTTTTGCAAGTTGTCTTAATTGAGTGATGCTGAGGTGTGGCATCAAAAGCTCAGGCATGTCAACTACAAGATAATGGACAGGTTGGCCAAGGAAGAAGCTGTGTTTGGGCTGCCTAAGCTCAACACCAAGATCATTCCTGTGTGCGAGGTATGCCATAAAGGAAAGCAGGTAAGGGTGCCACATCCAGTTCAGCAAAGCCTCACTACATCTTCTTGCTTCGAACTCCTTCATATGGATCTCATAGGACCACTTGAAGTCGAGAGCCTTGGTGGAAAGAGGTACGTTTTAGTTATTGTTGATGATTTTTCTAGGTTCACTTGGGTAGAATTTCTAAAAGAAAAATCTGAAACTTTTGAAATTTTCAAAAAACTTGCAAAAAGGCTGTGTGTAAGATTTGATATGAACATTGGTAGGATTAGAACTGATCACGGTAAAGAGTTTGAAAATGTATCTTTCTCAAAATACTGCACTTCGGAGGGCATAAGTCATGAATTCTCTTCACCTATTACTCCCTAACAAAATGGCATAGCTGAATGCAAAAATAGGACTCTTGCTGAGATAACTAGAACTATGCTCATTTCAAATGGCATAGCAAAATGTTTTTGGGCTGAAGCAATGAATACTGCATGTCATATTATAAATAGAGCTTATTTTAGACCAGGGTCATGTGCTACTCCCTATGAGTTGTTGATGGGTAAAAAACCGAACTTGAGCTATTTTCATGTGTTTGGATGTATTTGCTATGTGCTCAACGATAGAAATCATCTAGTTCAACTGGACTCAAAGAGGGATAAGTGCATTTTCATGGGTTGTTCCCAAAATAGTCATGCATATAGGTTGTTTAACCTTAGAACTCGAAGCATGTTTGAGTCAGTAAATGTCAAGTTCGATGATCTAACGAGTGGAGTCAAACCTACATAGGATAATGATCTGGTTTATGAACAAAACCCTCAAGAAAATGTCACTCCTCCTTCAGATGATAGTGCAGGTATTGAAAACAGAGATGCAAGTCCTGAAACCAGAGAGTTGAGTGATGTTGGTACCAATATTGGTACTGGGAACTCAACATCGGAACCAACATCAGCTCAAGACGGCGCAGAATTAGATTCTGAATCCGAAGATAAAGATCCAGCTGAACCCATCGACCTCCATCAAAGGGACATCCCATCCAGAATTCAGAGAAACCATCCCATGGGCCAAATGATCGGAGATATGGATGAAAGGAGTACAAGAAGGCGACAGATAAATTTCAAGGAAATGGTCAGATATGTTTGTATGTCTACTAATTATTCTAAGATTCGTGAATCTTTGTACCTTTCTAAAACAGAGCCCAAGAGTGTGGAGGATGCACTCAAGGATCAGTTCTAGATAAGGGCAATGCAAGAAGAGCTGGAATAATTCACTAAAAATGACGTTTGGGATTTAGTTCCTCGTCCAGAAAATTCCCACGTGACAGGAACAAAGTGGATATTCAAGAACAAGACTGATGAGGCTGGCAACATCATAAGGAATAAAACTCGACTGGTTGCGCAAAGGTATACACAAATTGAAGGAATCGATTTTGATGAGACATTTGCCCCTGTTGCCTGCATTGAGTCGGTAAGGCTTTTACTTGCTGTTGCTTGCTATATGAAGATTTTATTGCATTAGATGGAAATTAAGAGTGCTTTTTTAAATGGATTCTTAAGTGAAGAAGTGTATGTTGAGCATCCTAAAGGATTTGTAGATCCTCAAAAACCGAATTTTGTTTTGAAATTAAAAAATTCTCTTTATGGTTTAAAACAAGCTCCTAGAGCTTGGTATGAAAGGCTAACTCAATACTTGCTTTATTTGAACTTTAGACGAGGGGAAGTTGACAAAACTTTGTTCCTTCTTAAACCCAATAAGAACATCTTAATCGTCCAGATTTATATGGATGATATTATTTTTGGATCCACTAATGAGCAGATGGTCAAGGAGTTTATCACTCGAATGTCCGACACATTTGAGATGAGCATGGAAGGTAATCTCTCATACTTTCTCGGTATCCAAATCAAACAGCTTGACGACGGTATTTTCCTTTCCCAGACTAAATATGCTAAGAACTTAGTCAGAAAGTTTGGGCTAGAAAGTGAAACTCATAAGAAAACCCCACTGGGTAAAACTGTGAAGCTGTCGAGAGATGATATTGGTAAGGGTGTTGATAACACCATGTACAGAAGCATGATAGGGAGTCTGTTGTATTTGACTGCAAGTAGACCTGATATTATGTATAGTGTGTGTTTGTGTGCTAGATACCAATCTAATCCAAAAGAGTCACGCTTGAAAGCCTTTAAAAGAATTATTAGGTACATTGCTGGTACAACTGAACTAGGTGTGTGGTATACAAAAGATACTGGTACTGAACTTGTAGGGTATACTGATTCGGACTGGGCTGGGGATGTGGTAGATAGAAAGAGTACTACAGGGGGCTATTTTTTCTTGGGTAATAACCTAATCTCTTTGTACAGCAAGAAACAAAATTGTATTTCTCTTTCTACAGCTGAAGTCGAGTACATTGCAGCTGGAAGTGCGTGCACACAATTATTGTGGATGAACCAAATGATAGAAGACTATGGTCTGCACAGTAGTATCTTGACTGTGCTGTGTGACAATTCCAGTGCCATTGACATCTCGAAAAATCCAGTCCAGCATTTTCAAATCAAACACATTGACATAAGGTATCACTTTATTCGAGACTTAGTTGAGAGGAAGATTGTTAGCCTTGAGCATATTGGAACAGATAATCAGCTTGCTGACATCTTCACGAAGGCATTAAATTTCGAGACCTTCTCTCGTTTGAGAAGAGATCTCGGTATGTGCATTGTCTGAACCAATGTTGGTTTGTGATGTTGTGACACCCAATATCAACATCAGTCACAACATCTGTATACTTTTGCATGAATTTTTATCTTTCTTTTCATACATAATCCTAATGCATTGAGTTTTATTGAAAGTGCGATAAGGTCCTGTGTTGCAATAAAAGTGATGGCAAAAAGAACCAACCTCTACAATTAGGTGATTGTGGGATTTGCCCGCAGAAACTAGTTTTCTCCCAGCTCCAAAAACAAGAGGTGTTAAACAACAATTTCTGAAGATTAAAAGATTCAAATCCCTTCAAGGATGAAGAGAATTTGGATACAAACTGATCCAATCTTTAAATTTCACCTTCTTGAGAGATCTTGACGTAGTCATTAACTTGGGTTAAGGGGTAAGTTTCCATTGACTTCACCTAAGACAATGTTGGTTTATAATGTTATCAGTAATAAAAAGCAACATTGGATCAAGTCACTAAAATCATAATATGTTTTTGTATATTCTTTTAGGGCATGAATTTTAGGCATCCCATAGGACATTCATACTTTTTGAAGATGCCATCTTGCTGTGCGTACTGTTGCTTGTGTTATTGTCTATATTGAAATCCCTTAATTGTGTTTTGAATCTAGCTAACCAAGTGTTTCAGTGGTGTTGTAATCGGACGGCTGGACAGGTAATAACGAGTTTAATTTGGAGCGTGAGAATTTATCTTGCACAAGATAGGTACTGCTGGGCTGATGGTTCAATATATCCAGCTATCTACTTCGCCCGATTTTGTTTGAAGAGTTGTGCAATTTATTAAAAAAATGAATTAAAAAAAAGTATAATGCTACTGGTGTTGTGATCAAGTAGCCTAAACTAAGGGGGAGTGGTGCTGTTTTAGAAAGAAATAAAAATCGTGTTTTTAAAACCCAAAAATCCGCTGGTGGTAAAATTAGGGTTGTTTCCTTTTATTCTTTATTCTTTCTCTCCTTCAACGGTCATTTTTTGAAAGGATAAATACCTTAATATTTTTTACCGTTTGATCATTAACCCTCTGCAAATTGAACTCTCAATCTTCCTTACTTCTCTCCAATTATCTCGGTTTTCTTATTTTCTCTTGTGTTTCTGAGAATTTGCAGGATGACGAACTCGCCATCGCTTTCATCTGTTTACAGAGTTCCATCGCTCCGGCGAATAGGCTCCTGGGCCCTATCCCAGAGTTGGTGGCTTGGACATACGCGAAGAAATCGGTGGTGGTTCCTCTTCCAACCCACCACTAGTATCAACATCGCCACCGCCCTCGCCGCCACAAGAACCTCACGACGTTGTTCCATCTCCACCGCCGATTGACGCCGTGCCTGAAGCCCAGGTGTTCCAAGGACTGCCAGGGAACGAGATAGACGTTGATAATCCCCCGGATTTAGCGTTTGTTGCTAAGATGTTTGGAAGAGTGGGAAACCCTACCTTGAAGAGGTCCCAGCGGTTGCGCAACATACCTCACGGCGTTGTGCTGCCCGCTGTACCGAAGAGCAAAGCAGGGCCGCGCTGCAATGTGCCAATTGAGCACATGAATCTTGCGGAGGATGTCACGGTGATGTCCGACTCTGATGATGATGATTACATCCCTGCACCGGTGGAAGGAGCGGTGCCTCCGTTGCCTTCGGCTCCTAATCTGACGGCGAAGAACACGCCTCGCCGGAAACAACTTGTGAGGCTGGCCGACAAGAGATCTGGCCCGACAAAAGTCAAGGTTTCTCCAGGTTCCACTGCGACTGAATATTCTTCCCCTCCATATACTATTTTGGATTTTATCACCGGCGAAGTCACCAGCTCCTCTAGACCGGCTGCCACTATTCCTCATCCGTCTCCAGCTAGTAAGGATCAACCCGAGTTTGATCCTGAACTTTTTGAGTATTCCCTTGACTCCTCGTTCGATGTGCCTCTTCATGTATTCTTACTGCCTGCAGAAAGGACAAGAAGAAAAAGAAAGTTGCTGATGAGGACGATGTTGCTCCTCATGTTGGTTCCCACATACCAACATCACATCATTCACCATCTGTGTCGTCCTCCAGCACTGCCTCTGTTTCAATTGCTTCTCGTGCACCCATGCTGACTTCTTCCGACGCCTCTGCTCATTCCCAATCCTCCACGGGTACTCCTTCTCAGACCCCTGAGCTTAAGGATATGGTGCCTTTTTCGTAGAAGTTTCTGACTGCCGAAGCTGCAGAGTTGTTTGATACATACCGTACCCGCCACATGATTGCTGAGCGGAGAGTTCCAGTTGAACTGTTTGAGCGACAAAACTTAATTGCCTACCTCCAGTTTAAAGGTATGTACTCCACAGTTTCCACTTCCATACCATTTGTCCGGGATGTTGTTGTTGAGTTTTATGCAAATTTGTTGCCGTCTATTGTTGATCCAAACTCTGTGAACTATGGCAAAGTGTTTGTGCGTGGTAAAGTGTTTAGTTTCACCCCTGATTTAATTGATGAGTTGTTTGGCACTGAGCCATATCGGGGTGATTCTACAGTGAATGATATGGATGAGGTTATTTCGTTTTTGTCCGGTGGTATGGTGCATACTTGGTTTGAACAGTTGCCGAGCACTAGGCTTTCGTCTCTCTATTCTATTTTGCACAAGGTGGCCATTTGAAACTGGGTTCCCTCCAAGAATACTACATGTGTTACTCGGCCTCAGGCCCAATTTTTGTACCGTCTTGGACGGGGAATCAAGTACAGTCTCGGGCAGCATGTATTTGATATTGTTACGAAGTTTGCCACCACGAGGTCAGCCGCATTGTTGTGGTTTCCCTCTTTGATATTCCGCTTGCTTGAGAATCAGGGCTTGGAGCTTCATTCTGATGATATCCTTACTGGGGAGGCTGGCTGGTTTTCTTTGAGGGGCCAGCATATTACGGGTGCCAGGGTTCTTGATCTACCTTGGCAGGCACCTTTTCAGGACAATGTTGTTAGTGGTGTTGGGACCGGCGCTCCAAACATTGGTCCCAACATGGTCCCCATTTCTGTGTAGGTTATTAAGGCGCATGTCACTTGGATTGATGCACAGATGACCTAGCTGAAGGCACTTTGTGGTTCGCTTATGGAGGCCCTTTCACCTTTTGGTCAAAAAGGGGAAGAGAATGTTGGCGACGCAAATGAGGAGGATGTTGCTGCTGATAAGGATGCTGAAGCTGATACGGTTGCTGCCGAGGCCTTGGCGAGTCTTACTCGTGAAAAGCGAAGGAAGAGGATCGGTTCTCGCAATAAGGCCCTGAAGAAGATGAGGAGAATGCAGGAGAAGAAGAAGCGCAAGAATAGGGGTGAAGGAACTTTGACATCCCCTCGTCGTTCGAAGAGGGTTCGAAGTCAATAAGTTCCTTTTATTCTGTTTTGTTTTGATAAGTGGTAGATTGATCACTGTTTGATCAATTTTGGTTTGTAATGTTGGGTTGATGACTTAATAACATTGGGTGTTTTATTTAGGGGGAGTTTACTAACTCAGGGGGAGTTAGTTGTTTTCGTTTGATCTTGTTTTTGCGTCTTAGTATTTTGTCCAGAAAGGCAAAAGGGGGAGATTTTTGAGGAATTTATTCTTGGCAATAATTCCTATTTTATTATTTACCTTTCTTGGGCACAAAATAAGTTAGGGAACTAAATTTATGTCTTTATTTGTTTCCTAGTTAATGTTTAAGACTTTAGATAGTTTCCTAGATTGTATTTAGGATTTGTTTTACTTGTTTACCAAGTTTAGAATTCTAGGATAGTCTATTTAAGACAAAAGAATCCTAAAGCTTGTAAGAACTTTTGACGCACGGAATTTTGGAAGCAGAAGACGCACGACGCAAAGCAGAAGATGCACGGCAAGGAAAGAAGAAGAAAACTACTTAGAGCCATTGTTCTAAACCAACAAGCTATTCGAAGTTGCGTGACCAAAGGAGAAGAGCTTTTCAACCTAGGCGACAAGTATTTAGTATCAAGTTCTTGATATATTAGTTTTCATATATTACTTAATATTTTTGTATTGATCGAACAAGAAAGTGATATAGTTTTCGGGTTTGTGCACCCAAGTTCACAAGTACTTTACTTGTGAACTGAATTTAATTTGCTATGTTCTTAATTTAATTTCCGCTGTATAATTTTCGATTAACTCTAGTTGATGTTGTTAACCAGTGTTGGCTAATATTGATAAACAACATCACAAACTGAGACTTATTTTCAAAACCATAGACCTTCAAATTTTACAACTAGTTTTGATAAATCATAATTCGAGAGATGCGGTTTATCAATAGGCTTTCAAACACGAGACACACTAATCAACAAGAATGATAGGCTTGAGATTCGTAGTGAAATCTTACAAATTTTTAAAGCCTTGGGAGTTCTAAGCGTGATCTTGACAATGCGTTTAACATTTAAAATTCACGGTTTAAGCACTTTGACAAAAGGTTCAAACTATTTGTATGATTGACTTATAGGATTGAATCACACTCGAATGATTAAACATGATAGACATTGAAAGTTCATTGAAATCTCAAACCCCATAACACCTTCGTTTTATTTGAATACCCCTCTTCTTATTTTTGTGCGATTGTTCTTGGTAAATTAAATTTATTAGTTTATTTCTTTTTAGTCGTGTAACGAAAAAACAACATCCTCTCTTATATTTGTTTAAATAAAATTAATTTATTAAAATATTACTTGTCAATCTGAGATTTGGTTCTAGTGAAAGTCGACCTTACTCGCCGTATTCTACATCTACATCGTACGCATGTGGTTAGATAGAGTATATTAATGAACAATGGGGCAACTCCCAACTAGTCAAATAGTTAAAATATGTATCCGAAAGTTTAACTTCCCACTTACTCATATGTAGCTTAAGTTGGACAGTGGGTGCCCATATATACACACAGCAAGAGAATAAAAATACCTAAATTAACGCCCTTTCACCTATTCTATAAAAAAACGATGAAATCAAGTAGAAAATCTAGAATAAAAAGTCTTTTTTGGAACCTTTTTTTCAACCATTTCTCTATCCCATGCACTGATCTTTGCATTTCCTTTTCGATTGAATATTTTGAAGCAAAAATATTCAATCGAATATCTCCACTCCATACTAGGTGCAAACAATCGTTCAAATCAATCTGAAAATTTGAAAAAATATTCAAGTTTGTGTGTTGTCCCCCACCCACCCTTCTCTATTCGAACTATATATTTTGGGTAATGGGGTTTATAAATTTTATTCCATGCAACACGGTTCTACCAAGATGTTTTCTCGAAAGAGCATGGAAAAGATGACGAACCTGGAAGAACACATGTAAGTACAAAAATAAGGTCGTATGTGAATCATAAATTGATAATTGTTTGTAGTACAAAATTAAAACTTTGATTTGTAGTTGTGGAAAAAAATGCAATATAAAAGTAGTATGTGTTTATATTTTTGTTTCTGATTTAATAGTGTGAAAATTCCTTAACTTAGTTAGTATGCTTGTTGGGGTGCAAAAAGTACACCAATACGACATCTGTGAGAGTAGATATCACGTACTACACTTGTAATTACATACTACAAAATTGTATGCACGATATACTATACTTGCATACTAAAAAGAGAATTTATTGAATATCTCTAGTAGTATAGATTACATACTACCTCTAGTATGAAACACAATTGCATACTACAATATTGTATGGAAATGGTTGGGTTTTGAAAATCTCTTCCCTTATTTATAATTGTATATCGATGAAATAATAAGGTAGTGTGGAAAAATAAGGCGTTGTCAACGAATTTGTTAGTTTAAATTATATATTATAGACTGCACTCGCACATATTCTCATATATTGTATGATTTGGGTTGAGATTTTGAGAATCTACTATTTGTTTATAGTTGTATATTAATGAAATAACAGGGTAGATATTGGTCTTATTTGGTTGAGCTTTTGGAAAGTGCTTATAACTTATTTCATCTCAATAAGCTCTTTTAGGCTATTTGGTAAGAACCAAAAATAAGCTCCTGATAGCTTATTCTGCCTAATAAGCTCTTGTTCAGCAAAAGTTACAAATCGTAGATTTTTCTAATAAGCTCTTACCTTATTGGGAAAAATCATTTCTTATCTTTTTAAAATTTAAAAAATATCTTATTTATAAACTAATATATTACTTTATATTTTACGAAAATATTTTTAGTAGTCATAAAGTTTTATCTATTATTATAAATGTTTTTTTTATTAATTTTCATTTATTTGTCTTATTTCTTGAAAAAGTATTTTGGAAAGTCTTTATTAATTATTATAATCTTATTTCTTTTATTCTTTTTAATATTTTATGTTTTTCAATCATGTCTATATTGGTAAATTAAACTTCAATCTACTACTTTAATCAATTAGCTACCAGCTATTAGTTATCAGCTACCACTATCAGTCATCAGCTATCAGCCGTTTAAATCAGATCAACCAATCAGGGCCATTATATATTACACTTGCAATTACATACTACAACCATAATGAATTACATACTACCACCATATTATATACTACACTTGCATACTAAAAAGAGAATTTGTTGCTGAAACAATTACATCTCAAAAAATAAAGCTTTGAAAAGTTGTTTTTTATGTCATGGCATATTTGTTGAAATTATAGTTTAGTATGGAATTATGTAGTCTGCTAAACTGTATTGTGCATTTTACTATTTTTGAAGAAATGACTTGATTGATCTTAAGACTCCATACTACATTTTTAGACAATTTCAGGCTACCCTTGAATAGGAAGAAAAAAAACCTTGTCAATGATTTTGGTAGTTTACAGTAGATATTATGTATTGCACTTGCGAGGTGGTTACATTCTACAATATCTTATGAATTTGGTTTAGTTTTGAATTTTTGTTTTGGTCTATTATTGCATATTGCTGAGATTATAATATTTGTATTTTTATTAGTGCAATTATTTGGAGTAGTTGATATATGTTATTCATTTGGTACTTTGGAGATTGTTGATTTCAATAATATTGTTTCTTTTACATTTGATGTTTGCTGAATTAATTTTGTTGATCATGTGATCCAAAAGATAAAGAAAACTTCTGTTAAATATTAAATGATAATTTAATATACTAATTAGTTTTGTATGTTTTCATGCATCATCATCATAATTATTATTTGAAAAGCTATCTTGCCATTTGAAATTGAATATATGTAGTGTACTATGGGATTTAACATCGTGAAACAATTTTTTTTTCAAGTAAAGTGACTTCATTAACATCTTATTGTTTATCAAAATGAGGTGAGAAGGAGATATTAAAATACGACATGGCATCAGTATCGGTGAATCTTGACTTCTTAATCGTGACACAAGACACTCACCTAGATAAAATAAAGGTGCATGGACCACAACAATGGGAGATGTAAGGTTTTTCTAAAATAATTTTTAATACTCCTTTGAAACTAGTATGCAAGTGAAATATAAAGTATAAAATTTTTAATTATACATTAATATTTAATAACGCCCTTAAAATGAATGGCACCGAAATCTAGGTTTTGAATTTTAATTCTTATTTATCTTTTGCTCTAGATGGGGTTAGATGCAATGTGTTTTCAATCATTTGTTTTTAACTTATGTTTGGAATATGTTCTGAATGCGTAATTATGGTTTCAGATATTATATATGAATGATTGTGGAGTTCTCTTAAAATCAGGGTATTGTGCAGACAGATGCTAAATAAGTTTTTGACAAAAATATTGCAAGATTGATTGTGTAGTTTATGTATGTTACTTCATGAAGCAGTTGGTACGGAATGAAGATTTGAAGGAAAAACTTCGCAAAGACAATTCAAGAAAATTTAAGGTTGAAATAATTGAATCAATTTTGATGACCAAGTGAAATCGCTGTGACGGTTGTAGAATAAATAATAGTATTTATATTTTTTTTTCCGAAACTGGTAATTTTGTGTTGAGATATTTTCATTGACATTGTAGTACGGTCGGTTGGTGTTTTTTAAACTTTATACCAGGATATTGAGTACGATTACTAATTTCAGTATAACATTAATAGTGTCTCGTACCGCTTGATTAACAAAAATCCACATTGCAAATTAACTAGTTTCCTTAGAATTCAATACGTTGTATGTTTATAAACTACTTTGCAAAAGTCCACAGTACAATCTCATTTTTAATTCAATCCAAATGTTTATTAATAAAAAGATTGCATTGTTCGATCATGGGTTGGTACATTTGTTCAGTATTTGTAGTATTCAAGGCCATTATTACATTTTTTGACGTATAGTAATGCAAAAATAAATAAATAAATAAATAAAAACTACAAACTACTATTATATTATTAAATACTAATGTATGATCATATGTTGATACATTTATTCAAGAATCTAGTATGCATTGTAGTATACTAGACTTTACCCTCTCTTTAACGTTTATACTACTATTATATAATTGCAACTTACTATTTTATAATTGCAAATGAATACGGAAGATTACATACTATGTGTTTTGAAATGGAATAGTATCCATAATACGGCCAAACAATCGAAACGGGGAATTATAATTTCAAAATATAAACTTGAAATTATAATGCCGCGCAATTTTGTAACTTCGTTGCGCCTTGTGTTTGGTGATCAGTTATCACTCTTTGCCCTCATCAGCCTAAGATGCCCCAACATGACTAAAATTGGGACTTTGCATGTGCGTTGGTTTGAATTGTTTTTGTGTAGGTGTCTTTCTTACACTACCTTAACCCCCACTCCAACAATATATAATATTTATGAACCATTACAATTTGCAACGCACAAACCTAATAAAAATCAAACTTGTTGTGATGGAAAAAAAGAAAAGAAGAAGCCATATTTAAATATACAGGACCTAACACATTATCAAAACATGAATATTACTCGAGTGCATCGCATAAGAAGTTGTTTGCCAATATTTTCTCCCGAAATTAATTTGATCATGAAGAATAGTAGCTAGCTTGATTTACTAGTACGATGAGTTCATGTTGCACTACCTATCACAAACCCAATGGCATTTCCAAATACAAAACATAAACAAATAATAATTTTGTTTTTTTTGTCAAACATGCACAATTTAATAAATATTTTGTTAACTCTTTAATGCTTTTTCAATTGTGTTCTGATTTGTCACTCCATAGCCAAAGCAACATAAACGAGTCCACTTGTGTTCAATTTACGTAGACAAATTGTGAAGCTAACTTTCTCAAGCACCATATTTTCATGCCGATAAGTGAGTAAGAACTTATAAGACCAAAACATATCATGCAAGAAAGATCACTTGAAACTATCACCAAAAATAAAAAGAAATAAATCCAAAAAAACATCTCTATCAGCATAAAATTTAATCTATTAGTCGCTCATTTACTCCCCTTTGCGACCGCATAAAGTAGCAGGCGAAACGAGACTCTCCGCAACAATAATAAAAAAACACTTTATTTTTTAAATAAGGTAGTATGCAATTGTTTGAAGTGTAGTATGAAATTTTATTGAGACACTATTAAACCAGAAATGAAACTGAATTATAGACTATTCCAAGATTGCAATTATATTCTGAAACTACAGAACAGAAAACACACAGTTCAGTTGAACAAATTTTTGTATACGACCCTGTCTAAAAAGTACAACCAAATAAAAAACTAAGTTATCTCCTCACTATTTGTAGAAGTATGGTGAATGAATTTGCCAGTTAAACATGTTAGATATTCAAAGTACACAATTAAGAGCATATTATAGTGCCAGTTAAAAAAAAAGAAAAAAAGGCACCGGGTATTTGAAACATGATGGAGTATGAAGAGTTAATATGAAAATAGGTTGGTCATCGAAATTAGGTTGTTCATTGAAAATAGGCTATTCATATTGAAAACGTGATGAAGATAATTACTTACTTGTGTCGATTTCCATTTTAAATTCAGTGATTTCAGAAATTATTTGTTAATTTGCAGAAAAATCTAAGAATGGACTGTCCGCATAAAAATCAAGTGTATTTCTCTGGATAAATTGATGATAGATGATATTAAGAGTGAGAATATTTGTAGACAGAAATGGAAAGCATGATCGGTGCTTACCATTCATAATGGACTGGGTATGTGTATAATTGAGAAAGTAAATATTAATTTGTGGTATTATGAGATTAATATAACCTAAATGAAAATATAAGATTTAAATAAATTATATGGGATATTATATTTTGAATAGTGTATCAATTGGAAATTTCCCCTAGATTAGTTAATTAAGGCCAAGGTCATTGATGATACTTGAAAGAGTATCCTACCAAAATAGTTTTGCTTATGCATTAATTTTAGGATAATTCTCATATAATTTTGCTTATGCATTAATTTTAGGATAATTCTCATATACTTTATTAGGAAAATATTTTATCTCAAATAGTATTATGAAGTTTTAACTTCCCATTTAATCCAAATTACCACATAATAGTACTAATTTACCTTTAATAACTTTTTTTTTCTTATCTTTTCTCTTTCAAAAAGTAATTAAAAGTTATACTACTCTATTTAATTTCATACTGCCATTGCATGGTCACCGCTGTCGACCATTATCGTCAGTTAAATCAGATACTATGTCGTGAAATTTCATAATACACTATGGAATTTCATATTAATATTTATATGCACATAGAATCTCATACTATATCGTGAAATTTCATACTAATATTCATATATTTCATAATAATATTTCATATACCTACAAGACTTCATACTAATATTCATATAGAATTTCATACTACAATGTGAATTTTATACTACATTGTTGTGGAATTTCATATGACATTTCAAATTTCAAACTATTTTGTAAAATGTCATACAATATTGTGAAATTTCTTATTGTACTAGTTAATACTAATATTCATATAATAATATGAGAATTGCAGACTAATAAAAAAACTCATACTATCTATGAATTTCATACTATGCTCGGATGATGGATACTAAATTGCAACAGTGAATTGGAGGTGTCAACAACAACATGATAAATTACAAAAACTAAAATTGAATTGATAAAACAAAAACAACTAATTAATTAAATAAATGATAAGTTGTTTACTTCAAACACACACTCTACATGATGAGCCAGTACAAAATCTACTATTACACAAATTCCATGGCCAATCACCCACCATGACGGCGACGCAACATGGAGATCATAACAAACCAGAAATCATCACCGAACTTGCAGTCCGAAACCCCTCTTCTCCAACAAAGTGCATCGCGCTGGCCCACTATAGCCACCACTTTCATATTTCTAATCATAGAGTCCTTTAGCCTAGTCGCCGATTATTAGAAAATGAGAAGCAATTACGCTGAAACGGCCCGAGTCAACCCGAACTCGCCAACCAGATTCAAAGATTGACCGTTGTCAAACCCAAGCAATAGACATCACATCTCCGACCAGAATTGGTCTCACAGTCATCCACGCTCGCCGCCTGCTCCACACCTTCGTTGACTTGTCAGATTGATGTGCGGTATGAGTGTGTACGTGTTGGAGGTGCGACGGAATTTGGTAGAAAAGGGGGCTGAAATTATGAGGAGACTCGGTTATATATATATATATATATATATATATATATATAAGGGACTTCTACAGCGCCGTGAATGTACCATTCCTCACTTAATCAGAACCATTAGATCAAAAGTTGATTATGAATAATAGTAGATCAATGGATGTAAAAGTCATTTCCATATAATATATATATATATATAATATATACCGTAGTATATATATATATATATATATATATATATATATATATATATATATATATATAATATATACCGTAGTATTATATATATATATATATATATATATATATATATATATATATATATATATATATATAGACACACACACACATATATATATATATGTGTGTGTGTGTGTGTGTGTGTGTTTGTGTTTGTGTGTAATGGTTTTTTAGGTGTGTGGGTGATATTGAAAATTTAAATGTAATTTTTAAGTAAATGATATGTATTTGACTTAATTGAAAAAAGAAATAATATATAGGAAATAGTGCTAATGGTAGTGTTGTTATGACAATTTCCCCTTAATACTACTCTTATCCGCCCAAGTCTTGATAAAACCCGTATTGATTCTAAATATATTTTTAATACCCGCATAATACTATGGTCCTACTTGGTTGAGTTTTTTGAAAGTGCTTATAACTTATTTCATCTCAATAAACTCTTTGAGGCCGTTTGGAAAGAATCAAAAATAAGCTCCTGACAGCTAATTTTGCCTAATAAGCACATGTTCAGAAAAAACTACAAATTGTAGTTTTTTCTAATAAGCTCCTACCTTATTGGGAAAAATCATTTCTTATCCTTTTATATTGTAAAAATTATTTTATTTATAAACTAATGTATAATTTTATATTTTTATGGAAATATTTTTATTAATCATAAGTAAAGTTTTATTTATTATTATAATTTTTTTTTATCATTTTTTTATGTATTTGTCTTATTTCTTGAAAAAATATTTTGGAAAGTCTTTATTAATTATTATAATTTTATTTCTTTTATTTTTTATGTTTTTCTTATTTTTATGTATAATATTTTATGTTTTCAATCATGTCTATATCCGTAAATTAACCTTCAATCAACAGCTTTAATCAACTAATTTACTAAACACTAATTTAAAATCAGCTACCAACTATTAGTTATCAACTATGAACTATCAGCCATCAGCTATCGACTGTTTAAACTAGCTCAACCAATCAGACCCTATACCCGCCTAACACATAACACACGCTTATATTATATAAGATTTTATAATTATTTAAATATTGGAAATACAAGACTTTATAATTATTTAAATATTGAAATAAGCATTTAAATGGACACCTTAACAAAATTAGTTATTGTATAAAATAGATAATATTTTAAATTCTTAACAATAGTAACACCCAACTAAATCAAAAACTAACACATACATATAGGGATGATAATGGGTCGGGTCGGGTACTACGAGACCCGAATCAGCCTCGTCAACCTAACGGGGTGGGGCGGGGCGACCCGCCTATATAATTTTAATTTTTTTTAATTATAAAATACTAATTATTATTAATAAAAAATTAAAATATTACTATAAAAACATAAGACTAAAAATTTAATAAGAACAACAATAAACCAAAAAATATAAATTTATTATACATTTATTAGCTTACTTATAAGTTTATTTATCATTTATTTTATTTTATTAATGTATATTATTTATAAAAAAATATCACTATCAATGTATAAATGTTAAATATAATATTAAGTTTATAAAAATATAAATAATCATATAAATTATATATATAAAATATATAAAATATTTAAAAAAAATAAAAATATTGTGTGGGGTGGGGCGGGTACTCGCGGGGCAAAAGTAATACCCGGACTCGCCCTGCCCCGCCACGGGGCACGGAACAGGGCGCCCCAAATAGCTTGGGCCAGGGCGGGTCGAGATGGACCGAGCCTAAATTGCCATCCCTAGATGCACGCGAATATATCCAATAAATTGTTTAAGATGTCATAAGCTAGAAAAAGTGTCTCGAAACTAGTACATGTAAGCTCTACCAATAATTAATATATTTAATTTTCATTTCATAGTTGTCTGAATTCAAAAACAACTATTTGTATTATTTTATTAGAGCATGTCTAGTTTAATGTCAATTGTGAGAATGTGTGACAAGAAGAAAAGTAAATAAATAGAATTATGCGTAACATTTTTTTAACATTTGGAGGAAGTGTTAGACATCTTTCATATTAATAATAATTTTTTTTAATGATATATGACATTAAAACTGAGCAATTCATAAATTATTGAAGATGTTATAGTACTCTGAACGAGTAATCGCCGTATGTATCTTATTGTACTATCCATATAGTAAAAGTGATAGGGGTTGATTGATTGGAACACAATGCTCATGATAAAGGTAAAATTGCAAAATAAATCCTTTTAACTTAAGTAGATGAAAATTTAATATCACTACAAATATTTCGTGATAATTCTACTCAATAACTTATAAGAAAATATCAATTTAACCCCAATTTCATTGGAAAAAAAAAAAGTTTGCCGGACTCTTTTAATGTCCGTGGAAAAATATTAACTTTGACTAATTTTCACAAAGTCAATATTGATGTGGCAAAAAAATAATAAAAAATTAAAAATTTATTTTAAGAATCTATCATTATATAAAATATAAGATTTAAAAATAATGGAAAATATAGAGAAAAATCTTTTTTACCTCCTGAACTATAGTCATTTTGACACTTTGCCTCCTAAACTTTTTTTTCGTGCAAATTACCTCCTAAACTGTACGAATTTTGCACTTAACCTCCTGAACTCTCATTTTTTATTGAAATTCTAGACGGATCTCACTCGTGTGACATGCACGCTAACATATAAGTGGTGAAATTGACTTTCCATCTCTTCCTCATGACATCCACTCAAAATAATGGCACATGAACACTATGTAGGTTCCAAAACCTACGTGTATACATATATTAATGTGAACATTATTTTAACAAGTCACACGAGTGCTCACGTGCCATTATTTTGAGAAGGAGTCATAAGTAAGAGATGGAAAGTCGGTTTTACCCCTTATATGTAAGCGTGCATGTCACACGAGTGAGATTCGACCAAAAGTTCCACCAATAATTGGAGTTCAGGAGGTTAAGTGCAAAATTCGTACAGTTTAGGAGGTAATTTGCACGAAAAGAAAATTTAGGAGGCAAAGTGTCAAAATGGTCATAGTTCAGGAGGTAAAAAAGATTTTTCTCGAAAATATATTATAAAATATGAGATTTTTTTTGAATATGATGAAAAATATTATTAAATATAATCTAAAACAAGGCTTGAAAAAATATTTTTAAAACTCATTTTTGAAGAAATATGTAAAAAGAAGGTAATGGAAAAAATAAAATAAAATAAAATGTAGAAATTTATATTATAAAGTTTTTGAAATTATATTAAATATTAAATAAAATATTTAAAATTTAAAATCAAAACAAAAAATGGAAAAGTATCTATAAAAAACCTAAAAATATTTGTACATTTTAAAATGTTTTTTATTATGTAAAATAATCTCAATTACTAACATAATTTCTAGATATATCTTAAAATCTCTTTTCATATGTAAAATAATTTCTTCTATAAAATACTTTCTAGATCTCCATAATTATGTATTTTGATAGAATAACTTACATATTTTAAAATATTGATTCTTAATAAATATTTTTTCATATTTAGTATTGATTTTATATACATACTTCAAATAATTCTGATTTTGTTAAATACACAGATTTTTATTTTATTTTTAATATTTAAATTTATTTTGAATTTTAAAATATTTTTGTAGATTTTGCTATAAATTAATATTTTAATAGTTTTTTTTTTTGCAATTTAAAATAATCTCAAATTTTATAATATATTTTCCCATTTTTTCTTTAATTTTATAATTAATAATTTTTTAAAATAAATTTAAAATTTTAAAGTAAAATTGTAATAACTTTTTGAATCTTTGTTATTATTTTTTTTCCAAATCAGCGTTGACTTGGTCAAATTGGTCCAAGTCAACATTTATTCGCCAAAAATTGAAAGAATTGGCGAATTTTTTTCGGCGAAATTGGGGTTAAATTGCTACTTTTTTTTGTAAAATAGTGGGTAAATTTGCTACCAAATATATTTAGTGGTATTAAGTTACCACCACCCTGAAGTTATAGTTTTCGTGGTGTTGAAATAAATCAACGGGTTCTTGACTTGGTATTATCGGAAATCGATTCGATTGAGAGAATCAATGTGTTACAAGCTTGAAAGATAAAGGAAAAATGAAAATAAAATAATTAAAATAGCTAACTATCCTAGGAATTGAAATTGCATGTTGGTAGGATGCCTCGTCGGATGCCTTAACGTGAAAATGCAAGCAATTAATGAAAACAAGTAAAAACAAGCATTGTTTCACCAAGTACAAGCATGCAAGCACAAGGTACAACTATGCATAAAATCCTAAATAATGCAAATTAACAAAAATTGAAAGCATGGATGTAAAGAGAAAGAAAATTTGACATGAAAGTTTAAAACTTTAAGGAAAATAACAAGCAACAAAGAGTAAATCTAGGATTTAAGCATGAAACAAGGCATAAAAATAAGATTTAAAATAAAGCATATGAAAAACTTAAAATCATGACGGTCCAAGAGCCGATCTATGATCTAGATGTGTCACTTATTTAGATTCCATAGCCAATTCATATGTTTCATCATGAATTCAAGGTGATAAGACAAAAAGCATAACATGAAGAACAAGCATGGAGATGAAGAACAAGCATGAAATTAAAGCATTAAACATGAAATTAAAGGAAACTTACTTGAATTAAGAAATGAAACAAAGCTTGAATGAAATTGCATCAAAAGTAACAATCCAAATGAGTATTTGGATTCTTTTTAGGCTTACAAACCCAATGTCAAGCATGAAAGTAAATCTAAAACTAGGAAAAGAAATTACATCAAAGCTTGAAGTTGAATCTAAAACCTAAGAAAAGAGAAAATTATCAAGAGTTTGAGAGTAATTTGATCCCAAACCCAAGTTAGGGTTGGGAGAGGAGTTATCTTTCAAATGTGCAAGGTGTAGGCTTTATATAGTTGTTTTTAGGTCAAAAACGTCCAAAAATGCTCAATATGGCCAAACTCCCAGCGTCTCAGTCGATCGACTGACAAAGCAGTCGATCGACTGCCCTTCAGAGAGCAACGTAACTCTCTGCCAGGCAGTCGATCGACTGAAACCCAGTCGATCGACTGCCAAAACATCAGAATTAGCCAATGATGTCTTATATGAAATGTATCCCTTCCTCTTGTCTATCATATGGTTTTTGAATTGTGTCATTTGGAATTTTTCTCCGAGAGTTATGGGCTCCGCACCAAAACTTGCCACAAACGAGGCGACGACGAACTGTCTCCACTTAAAGCTGATTTTTACCATTCTTAAACTCGGAATTTGGAATTATTGTAAACACAAAAGTTTTAGAAAATTCTCTCATCTTTCCAATGTTATAAATTGGAGGCAAATGGCACAAGTGGTTCTGGAGTTATACTTGCATTACGACAACTGAGACATCCACCGAGCGAATATAATCCCTTTTAGCCACCTACAAAACAAGAATTCAAACTTAAAATCCAAAAATAGCACAAACACCTCACACTTAGTACACTTAAATCCAAAAATATAATAAACAAGAAAAAGACCTAAAACCTAATGAAAAACGACTCTAAACTACTAGAAACGACGTTAAACTCTAACTAAAGACACAAGGAAAAACACAACAATTACATGCAAAACACACCCCTAAGTTACTGAGGCTGTTTTGCAATTTTACCTATATACTCTAGTCGCGGTGAAAGTATTAAGTTAAATCATTTAGAAGAAATCTATCTGTCTATATATCTATCTAATAACAGTATTGGCTATATAAGGCAATTGTTTTGGTTCCCTCCAAAACTATTTTCTTTCCCCAAAAGAAATTTTTATGGCGAAAGCCACAATTGTTGACTTTTTAACTTTTTTTTTTTAAATCTCACAGCACACAATTGTTGGCTTTTCAACTGCTTTTTTTTTTTTTTTTTTTAAAATTTAAATCAGCACACAATTGTTGACTTTTCAACATATGTTTAAAAAATGCAGTCGTGTGTTGTTTTAAAAAAAATCGAATATTCTGGCTAAAAATTAGGATATGCCTGCTTAAATTTTCAAATTTGTGAACCAGGTTTTTTTGAATTTTTTAAAGTTCTGAATTCAAAATTTTGAAAATCAATTTCGGTTTTTGAAATTTTAGAATTTCAAACTTGTGAGCCACATAGATTAAATTTTTAACTATCCAAAACTCACAATTTTAATATATATATATATATATATACACAATTATTAGGTTTTAAAATCAGTTTTTCTATCATCTAATTAGTGATTACAATGATAAAATTTGTTTATATAATAATCAAATGTTCAAATTTTGATTAAAGATAAACTGTATTTTTTGGTATTTTGAATTGAAATAATAGATAAAATAAACATAATAAAAGCAACTATAAAAATAAATTTAATTACATGCGTTTTTAATACATAGATTACTATTATATAGTAATCTTTTATAGAGTTTACCATTAATTCAATTTTAATAAATAATATTGACATAGTCTAAAAGACAATTTGGTCAAGTGAATCTACGTTTGTTGACTTATACTAAGTATACTGTATTGATCTAATGTTTTCAAAATTTTGATTACTATCATGTGATCTAAAGAAGGAATTAAAAATCATCAAAAACAAGGAGTAAATAATTTACAATCATTAAAAGAATAAGTAAACACATTCGCCTAATCCAATTGTGTACAAAACAAAAATGTATATACTAATCATCACTAGTATCAAAAAATGAGTATTGTAAAATAAATTGACAGATAAAATTGCGTTCACACTTTAGTTATGACGTATAAAAACCTGTTATTTATCTTATATATGGCTATAAGCAATCAACTCTATTTAATAATTTTTTTAAAAAAAAAATTGAATAGTAATTGGTACTTTTTCCAGTATATAGTATGTTTTTAAGAAAATTGAAAAATCTTTGCCTTGAGTAAAATATTAATGGTTGAAAGGTAATCAGATAATGAAAACTATATATACGTTACAACTTTATAAAAGTTCTACAATCTCGAGAAAAAATATTAATTATTATATTCTATAAAAAGTATTAAAAATAATAAAAGTAACTCCGAAATTATATTTTCATTTGAAATTTCATAGCTTAATCATATTGATATATTAGTGAGAAGTTTTGTGAAATAATATATTTATTAATAGAAAAGTATTTTTTATATTTTCCAAGTAAGTCCTCTCGATATATTAAAAAATAATTTTTATTTTTAAGAATCCTGATAATTGAAGAGTCTATTTACTAGAGAAGATATACACTTAAACTTACCTATTAAATATAATGCGTATCTTATAGATTAATAAAATATTTATTTTAGATATATCTCTTTGTGCCTATAAAGATTATCACAGATTGCAGAATAATAAACACTAACAACCTAAATTCTATCATCGCACAACAATTTTGTTTATCACAGTTTCAAGTGAAAAATCACACACACACACATACACACACAACTAAACATCCATATACAAACATAGGACAAGTAATTATATTTGAAGCAGTGCATTACGAGGAATCAGCATGAGGAGGATGGCTGATTTAATAGGAAAAAGAGCACAAATAAACAACACTCAACAAGGTAATTCTATATTTTTTTTAACTAGATTATGATTTAAATTGAATGGGTCGAAGAATTTATCATACCCGTTTTTCTGTCAATCCTTTAAACCTGCAGTTTAGAACTACACAAATTGAGTTTATATTTATATGTTATTAAGTGTAGTTAAAAATTAAATAGGAGTCAAGTGCATAAAATTTGCTTTGCCGCTTAACTTCAGTCCTATGAATTGTTCTGGACATATGTAACTTTGCTAATTATCTACAACATTTGATAAAGCAAAACCAGTTAGTATTGATTTATCATAAAGCTGTAGGTTATTAGGTATAAAATCTATTTGTATATACGTATATTACTTTGAAATCTATTACTTATCTTTCATTATCTGTGTGACCCCTTTTCTCATCAATACTTCTTCAGTCTTCCTTTTCCAAACCTGAGATACAAATAAAACTCCTTTCAGTTATGTGATAAAAACATATAATTAATATAAAACTATTTTTATTGAACTAAACAATGTTGTTTTGGTTTATTTGGAATGACGATGTAAGTGTAATTTAAGGATGACATTTTGGTAATTATCTTTCTTCATGCTGTGAGGTATCATTTGTTCTCCAAAATATATGTTCTAAAACCTGCAAGATTGATGCTATAAGATTTCAGATTCAACATAGACAAATAAATATTGCATTATAAATATTAAACAGTATATTTTATAAAATATGCAGATGTTAGTTTTTTAAAAAATATGTCTGTGTTCGTGGCATTATTACACCTACTTAGACCCTGGACTCTATTCAGAAGTATTATCATCCAAGACAGGTCATGTCAGTTTTCTAGCCGATAAACTTAGACATAATAAAATATCAATTTAAAAGTAGTAATACAATTATGTTAAAAGATATGTTGTATACTTATCTTTTTTTCAGCTGTTAATGTTCCCTTGCTTTATCTTGCACGTTTGCTTCCTTTTTAAAGTTGGTTAAATTAGACCTGATACACTGGCAGAGAACAATTAGATCACAACATAAGATAAAGGGAAAATTGCATTTTTTGTCCTATAAGTTTGACCCCTTTTAGTTTTTATCCTGTAAATATAGGCGGTTCGAAAGTTGTCCTGTATCTTTAAAATCTTCGCGTTTTATGTCCTCTAAATATAGGCAGTTCGAAAATTGTCCTGTATCTTAAAAAGTCTTCGCATTTTTTGTCCTCTAAATCTTCGCGTTTTATGGTCTTAGAGGACATAAAACGCGAAGATTTTTTAAGATACAGGAAAATTTTCGAACCGCCTATATTTAGAGGACATAAAATGCGAAGATTTTAAAGATACAGGACAATTTTCGAACCGCCTATATTTACAGGACAAAATAAAAGGGTTCAAACTTACAGGACAAAAATTGCAATTTTCCCTAAGATAAAATATCAATATGATACATAGAATGAACATTAAAAAAATATTTAGATATTATTAGTTATATATATCAGTCTATTTTATAACTGTCATCCAACCCAATAAAATTGAGAGGACTTTCTGGCTCGGTTTTCTCATTTTCCGTTCTAGATCGTCTGTCGGTCGTCGTTCCTTATTTGCGCTATGTTTCCTTGCTTGTCTCCACTTGTCCGTTCTATAACGAGTCGAATGGAATGCCCTAAGCGTGCCCGGGTACCGCTTGGTCATTCTACGACAAAAAAATATAAAAATGAGTGAAAATCTACGAAAACGTAATAGAAACCGCCCAAAGGCTACAAAAACATAAAACTAACAAATAGGCCTAATCGACTCCTAACACCCATAGATGCAAGAGAAACACATGCAAACGCGAGACAAAGGTAAAAAAAACACATACAAAACTGTGAAAATCAACCACCCCACACTTAGAATGATTGCTTGTCCCCAAGCAAATATAATCTAGAATTATAAAACTACTCCCGGATGATCCTAAACTAATGTACAATAACCTAATTCGAGACGTCGCATGCTACAATGCTTGTTAGCTTGATCAAAAAGGATGATAATGATGCGTTGACAAAGAAAGTTTAGATCGACTCCCGGAACCTAAAAGTACTAGGTAACCCTCCAAGTTGGGCCCCCCGTCCTTGCCCCAGCTAAGGTCTATCCACGCTCGAACCGTTAATCGGCTACTACTAGCCTCTATCATCTACACTCTCTTTAACAATCAAAATCTAAAAGAAGAAAAATAAGAAATGTGAAAGGGTTGCATGTTTATTACTTGATAACTTCAAGGACTTATATTGTATCCTTATTTATTCATCATTTTTTTCTTTTTTTAAGGGTTCAACGACTTCGATCACTCGTTGCTACTAGCAACTTAAAATATTTCCGACCGAGCACATGGAGAAATTGGCAACTCCAAAATTAGAAGAAAAATTACAAAACAAAAATCCTATAGAGAATGTTCGATGACGAGGCTAGTTGAGGTACTATTTCAAAATTGAGCTCAAGGATAGCATGAACCTAAAGCCGAACAAAGTTTCCAACAAGTTAAGCTACCTAAGCCCACTACATCCTATCGACAGTCTAAACTCCCTAAGCAAATCATCAAAATCGCATCACTTCGCTAAGGTTCCAAGCAAATATAATACACACGCTACTCAAGTTATCACAAGCAAGCATGCAAACAACTAAAAACCTAATACGAACCCTAACCACCCCACACTTAAAATCTAGCAATGTTCTCATTGAAAATTAAGCTAGAAAGCGGGAAAAAGTGTAAGGTGAAAATAAAACACCCTTATTCTCGAGCTTGTAATGATGCGGTCGGGCATAAGTTCTCGCCGAGAGTCGAGGCAAGCTATCTACAAGACATGACAAACGGGGGAAGGGTTGCAAAAACAAGCTATTTACAAAAAGTGAAAACCTTTTTGAGGTTTTTGAAATTTCTATTTGTTTGGGTTTTCTTTTTCGATTTTTTTTATTTTTATATATTTTTTTATTTCTTTTAAAAGAGTTTTTATTATATTTTTTTAGAAAATAGGAAGGAGGAGTAAAAGAGAAATATGAAAAATAAGCACATTATATACACAAGTTTTATTATTTTTTTATTTTTAGTTTTTTGAATTTTCAAAAGTTAAGATGAGAAATAAAAGAACACAATTAAACAATAAACAAAGTAAAGAATAAACAAACGAAAATAAAATGCAAACTTGTTAAAACAAACAAAAACGATATTTTGGAGAATTATTGACGTCTCCTACGTCGGGGGTTGAGGTTGTCATCCTCGTCTTCTTCGTTGTCTTCTTCTTCCTCTTCTTCTTCCCCTTCGTCTTCCTCGTCTTGATGCAACCGACTCTCCATTAAAATGAAGCGGCTTTGGATGGCTCGATGTGCACGGTCACATTTTACTTGCCCCGCCCTCAACTCCTCCAAATTGGCGTCGAGCCGATCGAAATGCGCAAACACTTGCCGTTGGAACTCGTGCCAACTCATGTCATGACCCGAGACGGTGCTTGGGCCTCCCTTTTGATGCGAGATTGCCGCATGGCTCGTGATTGCTCTGAAAGGCGCGCCCGAACCAGTATTCAGGGCTTCATCGGCCTCGACACCTTCATTGTGCCGCCGTTCATATTCTTCTTCTTCTTCGTCATCATCGTGGCTACTGTGATGGGGGCGTCATGGGTTTGCCGGGATATTGGGCATCTTCCAAGTCAACTCCAATAGGTCGGTCCTTTCCATGTTGGCCGCCTCGGGGTCGAAACAAAAGTGACGGGCTAGCAAGGTGATCATGGGTCCCATCCCGACCCAAGCGACACTTCCGCCCTTCGTTCTCCGAATCCCAAGAATCTAGTGATGGAGAAAAGGATAAATAGGCACTCGACGCCCGTTGTGTAAACACCAAAGCACGTATACCTCGTCGTGCATGAGATTAGTGGTCTTGTGCTTGCCGATTAGGACATGGGCAAAAAATCTGTATGCCCCCAACAAGGCTAGGTCGGTTATCATCGATGCCTGCAACCGAGAAGTACCTCGACCATTTGAGATACTCGCCAAAAATGGCATCGCGGCAAAATTGTGAGGCCGCTCGTCCGAGTCTTTCATGGCCAAATTATCTTAAACTTGGAGCGAGGGCAAAGGTTCATCGTTGGGATGGGCAACCTTGTTATCTACCACCTTGCCGCTTCGAAGAATAGTTATGGCTTGAGCTTGATCCGGTTGACTTGGTAGCTTTCCTCTTTGTCGTAAGCCCACTTAAGATCGTTAACATCCGTCGCCACTTGCCCTACTTGTGTTTCCAAACTCGTGAACCGTTTGGTCAATTGTTGGATAGAACTAGAAAGTTCGATCAAGATGGGATCCATGCTCGGTTGTCGTGATGCCGAATGATCTCGAGGAGCCAGAAATGATGCTTGAGGAGACGGGAAAGGTGGTCGTGCATTGAATAGTACTTGAGTCCGTATTTGTTGCATCGGAGGCCCGGGTGGACTTTGAGCATTGGTCATGTCCCTCCACCCAAAGTTAGGGTGATTCCTCCACCCGGGGTTGTAAGTTTGTGAATAAGGATCATTGTGCCATTGGGTCCTACTTTGTCGGGCTTGGTTCAGTTACGAGGCTTGGTAGCCTTGGACCGTGAATGCTTGTTCGTCGAACTCACTTGGTTGACCATAAACCCCCGGGCACATGCTAGCTCCATGACCCGAAATGCCACACATGGTGCATGTCTCCATCGGACCCGAGTAGGGCTTGGTGAGAGACGCCACTTGACTTTCGAGGTAGGCAATCTTACGGGCCCACTCGGGCTCATCCTTCATCGATACTTCTTTCACTTGCTTCTTTCGCTCCAATATACTCATTCGGTGATTGTCCGCATCCATATTAACAAAGATGTCATATAGCTCCCTCGTTCAGCGATCGACGAGGTGTCCTCCAGTGGCATTGTTCACCATGCATTTAGACGCAAATGTCAAGCCGTTGTGGAAAAATTAGTTCAAGAAATCGCTGGTGAACTGATGGTGAGGGCATTGGTAAGATGGCCCTTGAAACACTCCCATGCCTCGTAAAAGGTCTCATCGCTTGCTTAACGGAACGAGGCAATCTTTGCTCAGAAGTCCGCCGTCTTGTCTTGGGAGTAATATTCTTCCATAAACTTCTCGGTCACCATGTCCCAATTGGTGAGGGAGTCTGCCGGTAAAGTCATTAGCCAATCGACTGCCTTGTCCTTCATCGTGTATGGAAAGCATCGCATCTTTACATGGTCGATATGTATCCCTTGTCACGGAAATCTTGACACGGTGTAGGAGAAAATTCGAAGGAAGTGGAGAGCATCCTCGTGCGGTAGGCCATGGAAAGACGGTAGCAGGTTAAGATTGATCGGCCACAAGTCGTATTCAAGGGCCTCGGAACTTAGTCGGATGCACGAGGAAAAGTTGCCCATGCAAGGCCTCGACACCTCCTTGATGCTATTTGTAGGACCTCCATCGGGAGTGGCAAAAGGGTGGCCACCCGGATCTTACGCGGCATAAGGGTTTTCATTAATGGTGGGCATTTGTGGATGATCTTGAGGAATCGGATTCCGGAATTGGGGCACGGGCCCGGTCGGATGTGGGAATTGAGGCTCTTGGATATGAAGAGCGGTGAAGTGCGGCCCTTGAAAATGCGGTCTCAGCGCTTGAAATTGAGCCCCGTTCATGATCGTGTGTTAGTATGGTGGGCCATCGACGATCGGGCCTTGGTAATGTAGGCCTTATAATTGGTTTTCTTGTGATGATGGATCCGAGCGCGGCAAGACTTGAAGTTGTGACTCGGGTGTCGGCACACGAGCATGAGTCGGAGAATATGGGCTATGAAATGGGCCATTCGAGCTTTGGGGGTCTTGATTTGTAAAGCCATTTCCCCCTTGGTCGAGCGAAATTCCGTACGCGGGTTGAGAAGCTTGTGGTGGCGGGCTGTGAGGTGATGATGCGGGCCCAGACGATGCTTGTAATATCCCTTGATTGTCGTGTGTGTGGGCGGGCAGCGGCGGATTCTCGAATGAGTTGGTCATCATTCGCTCTTCTAGCACTGGAGGTAGAGGTCAAAAAGGCGAGGCGTCGAACGTGTTTTAATTTCTCGTGGCTCGTGCGTCTCGTCTCAACCCCTCGTGATTGGGCAAAAGCGGGGTCGACTCTTGTTCGAGCGATCTCCTACCTTTTATACACAATACTCAACAAAGAATTACGAGTATCAAATGTAAAACAATAATCTAATCTAACTACTAACTAAGATAACAAGAAGAGTAATTAAGAACACTATTATCCTTAATCTATTCCCGGTAACGGTGCCAAAATTTGATCGATGATTTCTTAGCACTCTAATTTAAGAAATCGTCTCCGTAATAGTACGAAGTCGATTGTATAGCGGTCAGTTGTATCCCGAGTCGTGTCCCTCGAGTATGGATGTTATCGGCAATCGGTTCTTTAGTTAATCTCTTATTAATTAAATTACGCTAATCTACTCTAAGAAAGCAATAAGTCATTTGTTTTGGGTTTGAGTTTTTAATTCTAAATCTTGAGTTGAAATGAGAACTTTAAAAATACTAACTAAGGCAAAAGTTAAAGAATATTAAAAGCTTGCTTGAAATTACTAATTTAAGAAAAATAATTAAAATCTAATTAAAACCTATAACAAATTAAAGATTATTAAACTGGGAAAAGCTTGCAAGTATTTAAAAGAGAAGATGGAGGGAAGTCAAGCTTTAAAATTTAATGGAGTCAAAGAGCATTAAATATGAAAAAGTCAAATTGATTAAAGAAGAAAGTCTCATAAGTCTTTCAAGGACCAAAAGTTTGTTTAGACAAATGGGGTAAAAAGCTTCAAATGATGTGCTCCAATGGAGATTATGCAAGAAGAAGTTTTAAAAGCTAGAAAATTGAAATGGGGGTTTGAAATGCAATGAAAGACAACATAAGCTAAAAACTAATTCAACAAAAAAGCAATTACAACAATACAAGAACAACACACAATAATAAGGAAAAAGATTACTACCAATTTCACTCCAAACAAAGTTCCAAAGTTTGTTATAATATTCAAAAGACAAGAACTTGATTAAAACTTACTAAACTAAACTACTCTAAAGATTATGAACTGGGGTTTTAATTTAGCAATGGAATAGTAAAAGCTTGGGAGATATTGAAAGAGTTCAAAAATCAGCCAAGGAGTGGATAAAGTTGGTGGAGAAAAGTCTGGGATATATATATATAGTCGCAGGGGCAAAATCATCAAAATAGGCCAAAAGTCCAAAAATTCCCTGCGAGGCAGTCGATCGGGCTGACTACTAGTTGATCGACTGCCTGTCGATTGACTGAAGACCTACCGATCGACTGCTTTATTGTCAAACAGCCCAGCCTCCGTCGATCAGTCGATTTGGGCTGGGTCAGTAGATTGACTACATGCAGTCGATCGAATGGGATGACTGCTTCCGGCTCGGTTTTCTCGTTTTCCGCTCCAGAATGTCTGTCGATCGTCATTCCTTATTCGTGATATGTTCCCTTGCTTTTCTCCACTTGTCCATTCTATAACGAGTCAAATGGAATGCCCTAAGCGTGTGCGGGTCCCGCTTGGTCATTCTATGATAAAAAAAAATAAACGAGTGAAAATCTACGAAAATGTAATAGAAACTGCGCAAACGCTACAAAAACCTAAAACTAACAAAATAGGCTTAATCAACTCCTAACATCCATAGATGCAAGCGAAACACATGCAAACGCGACACAAAAAGGTAATAAAAACACGTGCAAAAATATGCAAATCAATGGCAAATGAGTGGCAGAGTTTGGGTACATATCAGAGAAGGTGGGGTGGAGGAGACGAGAGAGATTGCGATTAAACCAAAAATTTTGAACCAAAAACCTATGGTGTTTGTGTTGTGTGTGAGTGGTGAAGCTTAACAGGGATTGTAGTTGGGTTCCGAGAGGCGGGCGTAGTTTTCGGTTTCACCATCTCCGAGAAGATTAGGGTTTGTGGGGGATAGATTTGGGCTAGGGTTTGCGGGGGTGGAGTGGGATAAAAATGTAGGGTTGTTGTATTTATAGTAGGTTAGTTTGGTGATGGTAGATTAAAACCGTTGGATGTGGTGTGATATGTACATACCATTATTTTCGGCTAGATTTAAACGGGTAGGATTGCGAAATGGGTTAGGACTTTTAATTGGGCTTTACCAATTGGGCCGATTTGAGTAGAATTTTATTTATCAATTGGGCTTCTAAACAATTTTTTATTTGTATTTCTACAATAATTAAATTTAAACTATTATCCATAGAAAAGAAAAAAATTATACATTTTTATATATAACATATATTTGATATATATATGTCTATGTATTTTCTTTTATTTTGTTTTGCTTCTTCAAATTAATTATTAATTTAATAACATTATATTCTTTTTTCTTACTTTAAATTATAAGTATTTGTTTTTTATGTATATGTGTATGTATGTATGTACTATATTTAACTTTGAAATGAAATAATATATTAGAATAATAATTTTGGGTATTTTATTTTATTTTATTTCTTATATGATTTTGAATTGAAATAAGATATTAGAATAATAGTTTTATTTATTTTTTAAGTATATAAAGAGAGTGTGTATGTGTATGTATGTATATACTTTATTAATTTTTAATTTAAATAAGGTATTAGAATAATATCTTATTCTAATATTATGATAATTTAAATATATTGTCAAGTAATGTTATTGAATCTATTGTGTTTAATTAAAATCATGTATCTAGTAATGTATTGATGTAAATTCAAGATACTTCATTTTTTTTAGGGTTACCAACTTTTATACCTAGGGTTATCTGGTAATGTTATGGGCTTGGATTCGAATCTATGATTGGACTTATCAGATTTTAAATTGGATTCAAAACAATTGAGCTTCTCAATTATTAAGTGGACTCAAAATAAATTATGGCTTGGGTAGGATTTAATCAATTACATGGGTTTTAAATTGGTTGAATTTGATTAATTCTATAATCAAATATTTCTAAATTATTTTTATTTATTTTAAATTTATAGAAAAGTTAAAATTAGATAATGATATTTTTAAAATTTATCGATTGTATTTAAATTAAATTGATTATGCATTATTGTATATATTTTAATTTTAGTTTCAATTTTTGTGCGTGTAGATTAATTTACTTTTGTTTATAGATTTGATATCTAATATGCTGCAAGGTATTTTATCAAATGTGTTTATTATTTATTTTTATTTAATTTAAATCTTGCATATGGTACTTCATACATTTGAATTCATTTTAATATCAATCTCTATTAATAAATGTTAATTTAATTTAATTTTCTTATTTTATAAATAATAAATTTATTTTGAATTATTTGTAGTTGTAAAATTATATTACAAGATTTTCAGATTTTTTTATCAAATATGTTAGTATTCAATGAATTATCAATATTATTTAGTTGTAATTATATAAATTTAAATTACTAAGTAAATATTTTATAAATTACATATATACTTATATATTTGATAAAGCATTCTATTTAACATTTTCCGTATGTTCTTTTATTTTGTTGACTTCTTAAATTTTAGTTATTTTTTTAAATAATTCTTGGAATGCTTCATATGTGTTTTCTTTATTTAATGGTATAAGTACTCTTCTCATAAAAGAAAAAAAAAGTATGCATGATGTATTTTATTATTTTTTAAGTACTTTGTTCATATATTAATGTAGATTAATTTAATTTAATCTATAATATTTTATTAATCGTAAAGTAAATTCAATTTCTTTGTAATCATAATTTGAAATGCAAAGCTCATTAATTATATATATATATATATATATATATATATATTTGTGTGTGTGTGTGTGTGCGCGCGCGCGCGCGCGTGTGTGTGTGTGTGTGTGATATTTATTAATTTTGAATTGAAATAAGATATTAGAATAATATATTATTCTATTATTATGTAATTTAAATGTATTATATAGTAATGTTATTAAACCTATTGTGTTTAATTAAAACCATGCATTTGGTAATGCATATATTTGAGAATTTTATTTTAATTTCCATTCATGTAGATTAATTTCATTTACTTTATTCATTCTTTTTATGAATGAATTGTATGTAATTGTGAATTCAGATTATGAGATTATTTAATTTTTTTTAAAAATCCGACGGGGGGAATGACTTTTTGAGTGATTTGTACATGCTTGGATTCTTGAATGGTATAAAATATTTTGGGGTGCCCAATCACAAATTGTATCTGGAGGTGGGGACTCCTGTTATGTTATTAAGAAATATAGACCACTCCATGAGATTATGTAACAGGACGAGATTGGTTGTTACATGACTTTCCACGCACGTCCTTGAATGCAGAGTTCTAATTGGTGCAAAGACATGTGAAAAGGTGTTGCTTCTCCATATGGGTCTAACGCCTTCTGACGTTAGGATACCTTTCAAGTTTCTACGAAGAAAACTTTCGCTCATGATTTCATATGCGATGACAATAAACAAGAGTTAGGATCAATCACTTTCGAACTTCGGCCTTTATCTGAAGAATCTCGTGTTCAGTCATGGTCAGTTATATGTTGCTCTGTCGCGTGTGACCCATTGAATGAGTTTGAAGATATTAGTTTGTGGTGATGACGATTCGGGATCGAATATGACCAATAATGTAATGTACAAATAAGTATTTAATAACGTATAATCTTAACGTTCATGTATATAATGTGGATTTGATGTGTCGCGTGTCACCCATCGAAAGAGTTTGAAAATATTAGTTTGTAATGATGACGATTCAAGATCGAATATGACCAACAATGTAATGTACAAAAAAGTATTCAATAACGTATAATCTTAACGTTCATGTATATAATGTGGATTTGATCTATAATTTATGTAGTGTGGATTTTTTAGTTATTTCTCTTCATCTCTCTATCTCTGTTTATTTATATTTGCACATAGTAAATAATAATAAAAATAATATTAATATAATTTGTATTTTTATATTTTAATTTCTGCTCCGTGCATCGCACAAGTGTAAAAAAACTAGTAAATTTTAAAGAAATCAGGATATTTAAGGTTCAAATCATAAACAACACCCTTAAAACAAACGAGCTAGAATGACCTGATCCGTAAGGCTCGTGGTGTTTTCTGTAAAACTAGAAAAATATTTATTTTTCCTCTAAAACACGAGAATTTACTAATAAATAAGAAAAGGGTTAAGTTAAGGTCTCCAATCATAGTTAGTTTTTCGAAAAATCGGGACAAATGAATTTTAAAGATGTGAGAGTTATTAGATAGAAAGTTAGGTTTTTTTTTTTAAAAATAAGTTGCGGCGCTTTTATTAAAAAAGGAGAAAAGTGTCCGAGTACATAGCAAACAATGAAAAAGAAACAAAAACAAAGAGACTAGTGCTTCATAAGAAATCCCCGCTTAAGAGAACTCTTTGAAGTTTTGCATAAAGGAGTGGAAACTTCGTCTTCAGCCATATCCGCCCAAGAAATTCCAGAAGCGATATCCATAAGGTGAAGGGCAGGAGAGGATTTTGGATCGTTGATAATGAAAGGAGTAGAAGACTCTTGTTGTAATTTCTTGATTATATCAATTAATTCCCGATCAGTGGCAGGTTTACGAAAAATAGGGGTGCGATATTGGCTGCCAAAATCCGACTCGTCCACTATAATACTTTCATCATGTGCAAGACAAGCTATTAGAGTATGTTGCGCTGAAGGAGAGATCTTATCCGAAGAAACCATGTCCACTTGATCATCAAAACTCTTGCTCGAAGAAGTAGGTTCCTCATAAAGCACAAGTTGTCGGGAGGTGTCACAACCTATCTCAATCGAACTGCAGTCGGTCGGTTGGGTATTCCTACAGAGCTGTGAAGTTAGTTGCTCACCCTTCTCTGAGCCACAGTCGGAAGGCTCAGAACCAGTGCGGTAATCCTTCCCTTCCAAATCAGGAGGAGTAACAAGAGTATCAGTGGCTTTAGGAGTCGTGTTCACGAGGTCGGGGTGAACGGGAGCGGAGGAAGAGGGCTCAGGGCCCAGAGTGGAAACTGGGGCAGGGGGTGGGGACTCATGACTGAGATCAGACTGTAACGCAATAAAAGCATTGGAAGTCGGCAGGGTAGAGGTGGTAGTAGGGACGTAATATTCCGTGCGGGTGCGTTCCTTCTGATCCCGAGAATTAGAGCGCCGATGGGAGCGTCTAGAATTAGCCTTCTGCCAGTCTTCGCTAATCATGTTTGGGGCAGTGTTGGTTTTTCGAGCGTGGCAAGAACCAACAAGGTGCCCCACCGTTTTGCAATGCGAGCAAAAATCCGGTAGGTTTTCGTAACCTAACGAGATATAACCGCAAAATCCCTTACGCTCAATCATGACCGTTTCCTGAAGGGTAAGATCAAGATTTAACTCAACCAACACACGAACAAAGTGGCCAACAGAGCCATTAAGGGAACGCTCATCAATTTGTAAGGGTGTACCAACAACCCTAGCGATATCCAAAATAAAAGATCGTTCCCAGTATTCAATAGGCAGTTCATAAATGCGAATCCAAACCTGAGAAGAAGCCGAAGGCACCTTATAATGGTTGAAATCCGGAGTCCATGGAAAGAGCCTTAAAGTAGATGAACCAATCATCCAGATCGTCTTGGAAAACGCACAGTTTCTATCCTCAGTAAGAGCGAAAGAGATACTAAAAAACCCCTTACCAAGTGGAACGAACTTCCAATCGCCGGTGGTGGTCCATGTAGAAGATAGTGACTCCTTGATAGAGGCGGTCGTAAGAGGTTTCGAGCCCTTCGGTTGGAGAAGGCGGCCAATGAGAGAACCACGTAAAAGTGAGACACGAGATTGGTAAAGGGTTTCGTCAATCGTAACTGAAAAATAATCTCCCTTTTTCAGTGGGGGAGCCCCTAAAGAAGAGTTAACCGGAAACGAGTTAGGGGGAAGGGAAGCGGGCCCAAAATCCGGGCCTGGTCGGCTCCAAGATAAACCATCAACGCATGACACGGTATTAAGAGGAGAAGGCCACTGTTGGGCTAAAGGAGGGCCCAAAAGGGTCTGGGCTGCCAAGGGAACTCCCTGGGTGTTGGGCTGGGCCGCCTGGATAAGGGACGGTGAATTAAAAACCTGGCCTTGAGGTTGGATCAAAGTAGAAGCCACCTGGGCCGAATAGGCTTGGATCTGGGCTAGCGTGGAAACATCCTGGTCTTTAACCTGGCGGGTTGCAGCTGGAGCGACATGGATCTGAGTCAAAGCATAAGGTTGGCTCACTGTATAAACCGACGGGATTTTATAAGACGGGTCAGGGCCCATCTGCAATGGGTTGGAGCAAGGGTATCCGGGTTTCTCTGCATGGGAAACCCTAGCGACAGAAAGACTAGGCGCAGTCAGACCAGCCGAGGAAATCGAATCGCACTACCGAAGGAGACGAGGCAACCGTTGTGACGGTGGTCGCCAAACTGGGAAGATATGGCGTCATTGAGGGAGAGGTCTGGGACATATCCAGAGTAGCCGGAAAAGTAAAGGGTTTACCGTGTGCGTCCTCTAAAAACTTGGGCAACTGAGTTGCAGGCAAGAAGCCGAAAGAAATGGTTGCTGACGCCGGACCAGAGAAACCGGGAGCGGAAGACGTCGGCACGATCTGGGTCTGTGAGAGTGACGCCGGAGAAGAAAACTGTTGAGGTGTCACACCAGAAGAGCATCCCATCGGACCCAGAAATGGCCGAGCGAGAGACAACGAAGGCGCCAGAAACGGCCGAGCGAGGGTGGCCGGGATAATCTGCTGGAAGTACGGCTGCTGGTGCAAGGATTGTTGTTGAGCGGAGAACGAAGCAATATGTTGCTGTTGACCGGAGATCGAAGCAATATGTTGCTGCGGAATCGTAACCGGGTGAAGTTGTTGTAAGACTGGTGGCAAGGTGGCACTCCGGTGTTGTGGCGAAGTCGCCGTGATCCCGACGAGGAGATGATTAGGTCGAAAAAAATTAGGAAAGAGAAAAGAGAATTTCCGTCGTTTTTTCATTATTTGAACCAATTTTTATTTAAAATTAAATAATTCAAAAAAAGATAGAAAGTTAGGTTAAAACCACACAATGTCAAGTTGAACTTAATACAATATTTTCTAATAAAAAAAGAAACTCGCCATTTGACAAGAGATTATACACGTTTATTTTTATATTTTTCAAAGAAAAAACTCCACTCATGCATTTGGTGGGATCAGCATGCTTACCTAGTAAGAGTGCCATCAACCAGTAAACTAGAATTTTTGATAGTTTAATAGAGTGATTGATTAATGCTCTTCATTTAAACCGTATAATAAAAGAAAATTGGACTTTGTTTATTTAATCGAAATAAAATATTGAAGTTGAGAGGATAATTATTATCAGGTAATTAAGATTCGAGAGAATAACTTGAACGAAGTGTATTCCAAAAGATTAAAATGAAAAGAAAAAGAAAGTCGGCCATAAAGCAAAAAAGATAAACCGGGCCCAGGTAACAAACGATATGCCTGCACAATGGCTATTACATGATTGCCCATGAAATAACCTTATATAACAATAATACCCCTTGAAAGGAGCACATTAATGTACATTTTTAGCCCGGAGAGGAAAAGAAAATAGGTTTGTTAAATAATTAATATATATTTAATTATAAATTGATAAAATATTATAACTTAATTTTTTTTTTGAATTTATGGGCTGGGACGCCAATGACACCCGCTTCCCGCCCATTAAATTAATTAAAAAAAATTCAAAACCCGGGACGCAGGTGTCAAACGCGACCCGTACCTATTTATTAAAAAAAAAAAGTTTCTAGGTTGATTTGAAAAAAAAATACTAGGGGACGGGACGCGGGTGTCAAACGCGTCCCGGGTGTTTTTAATTAAAAACATAAATAAATCTGGAGCGGAACGCTAATGACAGTCGTGTCCCGGTCGAATTGCAAAAAAAACAAAATAAAAAATTCTGCTACTACAAACCCTAATCCGCCCAGGCCTAGAGCTGTCAAGATGGGTCTGGCCCGTTGGGTCAGCCCGCACCGCCAATAATAAGGTAGGGGTATGGGTTTAGAACTCAATGGCCCGTTAAGAGGCAGGCCTAAATGGGCTGGCCCACTCGGGCCACGGGCTTTGGCGGGGCGGGGCGGGCTGGGGGTGGGTTGGCCCGTTGCATGGAGAAAATGATAGATTGGGTGATGATGCAGTGACTCATAATTAATGTATTTTTTTTCTTTTCTATTTTGTTAGTAATTTAACATTGTTTTGGCTTTATCAACGGGCTAGCCCGCCCAACCCGCGGCCCAAGGTGGGGTGGGTTAGGGTTGGGATTTTCTCGGCCCGCCATCATGTTGGGTTGGCCCGCCCCGCCCCGCCAAATAGTGGGTTATGACGGGTTATGGGCTGGCCCGCCCCGCCAACCCATTTTGACAGCTCTACCCAGGCCCAGCAACGTAGCAACAGCAACATACAACAATCTCCCCTCCTTCTCCCAGCACCACAACAACTTCCAAGCTTCTTCAAGTTCTCCAATCTTCAAGCTTCAAGCTCCAAGCTAAGGTAATTTCTTACTCCAAGTTTTAATTTATTTCAAAAAATAAGTTATTTTATAAAATTGTAATTAATTGCACTTAGATTTAATCAATTATTATTTGGTGAATGAATTATTCATTTATTGTGAAATTGAATTTAGTTGTTAAATATTTTGTATATATTGAATTTATATGTTTGTGAATTTTAGTTGTGAATATTTATGAAATTTTATTTGATTTGCTTGTGAAAAATATGTTAATTATGTGAAAATTTGAAATTATTCGTTTTGTGTTTAGTTGTTAATTGTTTATGAAAATTAATTTTATTTACTTGTGATGAAATTATTAATTATGTGAATATATTTGAATTTATTTTTTTTTGTGAGAAATTCTTAATTATGTGAGAATTTGAACTTATATGAAATTATTAATTATGTAAATATTTAAATTTATTTATTTTGTGAGAAATTCTTAATTATGTGAAAATCCGAATTTATTCGTTTCTTGTTTAGTTGTTAATTATTTATTAAAATTGATTTTATTTGTTTATGATGAAATTATTAATTTTGAAAATGTTAATTTATTCGTTTTGTGTTTAGTTTTTAATTATTTACGAATATTGAATTTATTTATTTGTGAAAAGATTTCTAATTACGTGAATATTTGAATTTATTTATTTTGTGAGAAATTCTTAATCATTGAATTTATTCGGTTCTTGTTTAGTTGTTAATTATTTATTAAAATTAATTTTATTTGTTTATGAGAAAATTATTAATTTTGTAAAAATATTAATTTATTCGTGTCGTATTTAGTTTTTAATTATCTACGAATATTGAATTTATTTATTTGTGAAAAGACTTCTAATTTCATGAATATTTGAAATTATTTAATTTGTGAGAAATTATTAATTTGGTGAAAAACTGAATTTATTCATTTCTTGTTTAGTTGTTAATTATTTACGAATATTGAATTCATTTATTTGTGAAAATATTTCTAATTACGTGAATATTTGAATTTATTTATTTTGTGAGAAAATTGCTAATTACGTAAAAATCTTAATTTATTCATTTCGATGCTTCGTGTTTAGTTGTTAATTATCTGAATATTTGAATTTTCTCTTGGGGAATTTGTATATTTTAGAAGTAATCGCACATATGGCGAATATTTCTTCTGGCAATGATTATGACATGTATGCATCAATTCTACGAGATGAGGGTTGGAGAAGTACTATAGATTATGCAAACTTAGAGACCACCGAGCATCATCCCCCTCCCCCACTGGTGATCCCGGACTACACCACCGATTGCTTCGGACCAGATGAAGAATGCGATTCTGAAAATAGTTTAGATGAACTAGATAACGGTGATAAAACTGACGAGGAATTCTTTTAGTTGGGGGGTAGCACACCAAATGAAGATGATTTTGAACCTACATAATTGAACGTGCCCCTACAACCCATAAACGAGTAGATAAAGGATCAGAGCTGTACAAGAACATACCATTTTTCAATTACTACTACGAAGACATTCCTATTGATTCGGTGTGCAACTATTTCAAATTCTATAATCTTTGAATGTGTAATATTTTGCTTTTCCTTTATTAAATAAAATTGTTTATTAGATACTTATCCAACCTTAGTGATGACAAGACTACACATTAATCGAAAGATTTTTCAACTTTTGCCGTGACAATACTGGGGACTATTCCATACTTTTTCAACTTTCTTTGTGACAAGACTACACATTAAGTATTATATTTTCATCTTTAGCTGTGACAAAGACTACACATTGAATACAACTGTCTTGTGAAATTTTAACTAATCTATAAAATTTGAATATTGGACTTAGATTTTTTAAACACAGTTCACTTACACCTTTGGTTTTCTCCACCATCTAGTTATCCCCATAACAAAAAGAAAAAATGAGTTCCCATCAGCCTAACAATGTACCAAATTCTGATTTTGAAGAAGATTTCTTTTCCTACGATAGAGATTTCACCGAGTGGAGCATCCATATGGATACTAAGATGGTTGAGGACCTCCGTGAGAGTAAGCTCAAAGGTGTCTACGGTCCCAGAAGAAGATTACGCAATAATATCACGTGAATCTTGTCGGACAAAACCAATGTTACGTTCGGGAAAGACTTCACAATGGACGACATAACCACTCGAGTTCAACTTCTGAAAAAAAAAATACAGGGATTTTCATATGATGTTGAGAAATGAGCATTGTACTTAGGATCATGATACCGACAAAGTGCAAGTGCCATAATGGCTAGTACGTTTTTAAATGACGTGGCAGGCGATACTGAGTTTACTGCAGCATATCGAAAACATGGAGAACCTTATTCAGTTTGATGGATTGGGTATTCAATAAGAATTATTTGAATTTTTTTGTCAATATCACAATCTCATTGAAAATCTGCCATTACGAATGTGATCACATATGTAATATCAAATTACTGAATTGTTATTTTAATCTTGTTTCTTATTGTATTGTAATCTTATGGTATTTTAATTTTGAAATAAAATTTCTTGAAATTTAAAGAAAGTATTATGATATGCACTAATAATAGTAGATATGTTTATTTATTTTTCCTAATAAAATTTTTAAAAATAAATTATAAAAAGATAAAAACTTAAATAAATAAATATGTTTATTTATTTAGAAATAAAAAATTATAAAAATATAAATACCTAAATAAATAAATATTTATTTAGAAATAACAAATTATAAAAACAAAAAAACCTATATAAATAAATGAATTTATTTATTTAGAAATAACAAATTAGGGTTTAGAAATAAGCATCCGAATTAGGGTTTAGAGTAAGAATTTTTATTTTTGCAAATTGCGTCGGGACGCGGGTGTCATTAGTTTCACGCTCCCGATTTTTTTTTTATAAAATCCACCCAGGACGCGTTTGACACCCGCGTCCCGGCCCCCATAACTTTTTTTTTTTTCAAATCGGCCCCCAATTGTTTTTTAAATTAAAGGGGTCCGGGACGCGTTTGACACCCGCATCATGATTTTTGGAATTTGTTTGATTAATTTAATGGGCGGGACGCGGGTGTCATTGGCGTCCCGACTCAAAAGTTTAATTTCTTTTTAAATTGTAATAATTTACCAATTTCTAACTAAATATATATTAATTCTTTAATAACCCCAAAAAAATACCCCACAAAAAATTGTTATCCCTTTTATTTTCGTATGTTCACAAAAATAGTTTTTTTTTTTTTGTTTTATAAAAGTGATAATTACATAAGTAGAAATAAAATAAACTTATTTAATTTACTTTGTTTTATTGAAATAAAAACTAAAAACTAAAAAAATCCTAATTAATTTATATTGCTTTATTGAAATACTAAAAGATAAAATTAAAGTATGAAAAACAACAAAAACTTTCAAATTTAAATATATTTATTTTGTTTTCTAATTTTGCATTTTTTTACATGTCCATAATTTGCGACGGAAGTAATAATAGACTTCCTTTTATCACTACTTTCTATTTTGTTGGGTAATAACGTTAGAGAAATGATTAGCATTTTGATTTAACTAACAACTAGTTCAACACCCGTGTATTACACGGGATTTATAAAAAAAATTAAATATGAAAAATATTTGTGAAAATTATAAAGTTTTAAATCTAAAATAAAAAATTGAAAGAATATGTTCTCAACCCGTGCCCTGTTCGTTTTATTAATTATTATTAATATTATATTTTAATATTTAGATTAAATTCTTTAATAATTATATTTAAATACTTATAAGAATTCAAAAGATGTCACATTTTCAACCCATCTAATCTATATTAAATTATTTTATATTTTTATATTCAGATTTATTTTATTAGTAATTACAGTTACATACTTTGAAAGATTCAAAGGTGTTATAATTTCAAGCCTTCTCGCATTGTGCCATTATCTAATTAATATTAATTAATTATTATATAATTTTATTTTTTTATATTTAGATTTAGTTCATTACTAATATTTAGTTACATACTCCAATTATTGCAAATATATCATAATTTACATACATTGAATATTTAAAATCTCAAAATTAAATTATTTCAACTTTTATTATAAATAAAATCTATTAATTATTTTCATAAATAAATTTTTTTTGTAATTAAATTTATTCCATATGTAATTTTTCTTTTAATTAAAATAACTAATTTAGTTTTTTTTCTACTTATTATATATGACTTATTTATGTTATTATATTAGGAGTATAAAAGAAGATTATTGAATTAGACAAAATATTAAAAAAAACTTTAAGTTAGGCTAAGTATAATAAAAAGAAGATATTAAATTAGGTAAGATACAATAAAAGAAAAATATTAAATTAGGTATAAATTAGGCTCGGATGACACATAAGCAACCGAACCACCAAATTTTTTTATTATCCAAGCGATGCATACGAAGTAGACACATAAGGAGGATTTTGAATAAATATATACTTGTTTAAAACCCGTGTATTATACGGGACTTATCAAAAGATAAATATAAAAAATATTTATTATAATTATTTAATTTTAAATTTAAAATAAAAAAATTAAAACAATGTATTCCCAGCCCGTGCCTTGTACATGTCTAATAAATTTATTAATTATTATAAATATTAAATAATTTTATATTTGGTGTTTAAATTAAATTTATTAATAATCTTAGTTACATACTTACAAAGTTTCAAAAAGCGTCACATTCTAAACCCGTGTCTAATATCTATTTTATTAATTATTATTATTAAATAATTTCATATATTAATGTTTACAATAAATTCATTAATAATTATTAGTTACATATTTTGAGATATTCAAAAGATGTCATACTCTCAACCCGTGTCGTATTGTACTGATGTCTAATCAATGTTTATTAATTATTAGCATATAATTTAATATTTTTATGTTTATATTGAATACATATCTAATATCTAGCTACATACTTAAGTTATTGTAAATAACTCATATTTTACCTATATATAATATTTGAAACTCCAAAAATAAAATTATTTTAAATTATATTATCAATAAAACCTATTAATTATTTTCATAATAAAGTTTTATCAATTAAAATTATTTCATATGTACTTTTAGTTTTAATTAAAATAACTAATTTATATCATCTACTAATTATATACGACTTATTTCTATTTTTATATTAGGAGAATCAAAGAAAAGTATTGAATAAGGAAAAATATAATAAAAGAATTAAATTAGGTAAGATACAATAAAAAAAAAAGTATTGAATTAGGTAAATATTAGGTTCAGATGATACATAAGAAAACGAAGCATCAGAATTTTTTATTTGTCAATTGAAGCATACGAAGCAGACACATAGGTTAGGAGGATTTTGCATTAATATATAGGGGTGATTTTTATTACCCAACACCCCACCCCGAGTTATTATACCATCCACCAGGGTGCACCATGTAATTTAATTAATCATCGTATATAACTGACATATATCATCATATATAACCGGTACATATCATCACATATAACTAATACATATCATCACAAATAACTGAGATTCTAAATCTAAAATCTAAAATTCTAAAATTAAAAAATAAACCTAAAACGAAAAATTAAACCCTAAAAATGGAATATTAATCCCTAAATTGAAAAACCAAACCCCGAAATTGAATATTAAACTTTAAATCCTAAATTCCTATCATATATCATCACATATAACTCATACATATAATCACATACAACTGCTAATAATTCTTTTTCAGTCGTGGTTTAGTTACGTTGGGCATTGTTTAACGTGTAACTCGCATAATAAATAACCCTGAGCAACTAATCCACACGTTGTCCTAAAACGGACCCCACCAATTCATTTGAAGCGTCACATATTATTTCAAATGGCAAAGTCCAATCAGGGGCAACAACTACCGGAGCAGAAGTAAGTCTTTCCTTAAGTTCATCAAACGCATTCATGCATTCTTCATTAAAAACAAAAGGAATATCTAAAGTCAAGAGTTTACAAAGTGGACGACTAGTTTTTGAAAAATCTTTAATAAAACGCCTATAAAAACCTGCATGACCAAGAAAACTCCTAATACCTTTCACATTATGAGGGGGAGGAAGAGTTTCAATAACGTCGATTTTAGCTTTGTCAACTTCCAACCCCCTATTAGAAACAACATGTCCTAAAACAGTACCACTTTTTACCATAAAATATGATTTCTCCCAACTCAACGTAAGATTCTTCTCAATGAAACGTTCTAAAACCTTAGATAAATTAGATAAACAATTTTCAAGAGATGAACCAAAAATAAAAAAAAATTATCCATAAACACTTCAAGAAAATCATCAATAAAATAAGTAAAAATTGAAAGCATGCACCTTTGAAAAGTCGCTGGTGCGTTGCATAAGCCGAAAGGCAAATGTGCCAAAGGGGCATGTGAATGTCGTCTTACTTTGATCTTCCGGAGCAATGACGACTTTATAATAGCCTGAAAGGCCATCCAAGAAGCAATAGAATTCGTGTCCGGCAAGTTTGTCGAGAAGTTGGTCGATGAACGACAAAGGAAAGTGGTCTTTTCGAGTGACCGCATTTAACTTTCTATAATCGATACACATACGCTATCCAATAGTCAGTAGGGCTGGGATTATCTCACTTTTTTCATTCTCGGTTATGGTGATGCCTCCTTTCTTTGGAACCACATGGATCGGGCTCACCCACTTACTGTCAAAGATAACAAAAATAATCCCTTCATCCTTTAGCTTCAAAATTTCTTTCTTGACCACCTCATAAAGCGTTGGCGTCAGTCTCCGTTGGCTATCTCTCACAGGCCTCGTATCAGGTTCTAACTCGATTCGGTGCATACAAGTAACAGGGCTTATCCCTTTGATGTCACTGATTCTCCATTCTATGGCTTCTTTGTAGGTACTCAGCACCGAAATTAGTTCTCTTTCCTCATGTTCTGCCAACTCTAAATATATAATGACAGGTTTTTTTTCATTGGGCTCGAGAAAAACATACTTCAAGTGATTTGGTAGTGATTTTAATTCCACTTTTGGCTCGATCTCGGGTGCGTTAGCTATTTCGCACAGTTCTTCATCAAAATCTTCAAATCCTTCATATTCTTCAGTGATTTCGTTCAAGTCAATTTCTAATATTTTCGCCACCCTTCTCAAAAATTATGCGTCGTCCTCGATGCTTAACTCATCTAAAACGGTGATTCCCTTTAGCTCATGGACTCAAGGTGAAATAGGATAAACAAAGGAAAAAAATACGTGCATGAACGGAGAGGGAGTGTTGTGAATTTCTTTAAGCGAAAATGTCACCGACTCGCCTAGAATGGATAAAGTCATTCTCCCTTTGTGTACATCGATCAGTGTATGAGAGGTGGACATGAATGGCTGTCCTAGCAAAATAGTGTGCTCCGTACCCTCCTTTGGAACTTCTCCTACATCAAGTATAACAAAATCAACTAGAATTACAAGCTCGCCGACTTGTACTAACCCATATTCAACAACACCGAGAGGCTGTCTGATTAACCGATCCGCTAATTGGAGTCGCATCGTAGTCGACTTCATTGTGCCAAGGTCAAATTCTTTATACAACGAATATGGAATAAAATTTATTCTGGCACCAAGGTCAAGCATTCCACGTGCTGTTTGCCCATTCCCTAAGGCAATAATTATGCAAAAACTCCATGGATCTTTTTCTTTCGAGGGTAATGGACCTTTGCATATGGTGCTCAGCTCTATTATTAACTCTACTCGTTGTGTTATCGCCATCCGACGTTCCCTTGAGGCTAGCTCTTTGAGAAATTTAATGCATGTTGGCATTGTTTTGATTACATCTAAGAGAGGAAGGTTAATGTTGACATTCTTCAGCAAATTGTAGAGTTCCATGAATTTCTTATTTTCTTTGGCTGGGCGTAGACGACTGGGAAAAGGAACCTTGTCACGAATCGTAGTTGTCGACTGTTTCGGTTGCGGAGTCGAAGATTTGGTGGGATCATCAATTGTCGTTGGAATGGGGACTTGGTTCGGAATTTTCCCCTTCAATGATCTCGGAATATATGGATTCGGTGACTTAGGCGAGGTCGCATTTAAAATTTTGGCCACTTCTTCTTCCTCTTCTATCTCGACTCTATTATCCACCTTCTTTCCACTTTGTAAAATATGAACAGCTAAAGCTTGCTCGGGTTGACTCGAAAATTTGCCCTTCTTGTTTTCTGATTTCGCCATCGAAGCCGCCATTTGGCACATCATCGTCTCCAAATTCTTCACACTTTTGGATAGGTCATTAAATACTTCCCCATGCTTATTTACTTGCGTAGTTAATTGTGTAAGCCCATCTCAATTTCGAATCGTCTCGGCGACTTGGTTTTGCTGCCAAATTAACAACTGATCGTTCGGTTGTACTGGAGCATATGTTGGCCCTGTCGTTGGATATTTGTTCGGTGGGGGCGGTGGTAGAGGTTTTGATTCGGTTTGTGTAGGAGCATGATGTGGGTTTGCAGGAACCCACTTCAAATATGGAGAATCACACTGCGCCTGAAATTTGTTCGTGGGTTTGTGTTCAGGAAGGGGAAATTTATGCTGACGTATCTGATCTTTAATAGCTTTCACCTCGGCTTTGAACTCGTCAAAATATACCATCTTGCACATATCCACTATATGCCCTTTCTCCCCGCAATGAGTACACGATTCATTAGCCCTTGAAGGATTTTTTCCTCATCGTTTAGTAATTTAGACACTTCATTAACTCTTATCTTTCGTGGTTTGGAACTTGTCTGCCTAGATTTCTCGCTCGTCTTTTCGAACAACTGCTTAGCTTCTGTAGCGGTCAAGTACCCAAAATCTCCACCAGCAGCCGTCTCGACTTGGTTTTTGTAGGAGTCAGATAACCCTTCATAGAAAAACTGATTTACCATCCCTGGAGAGTTGTGGTGATGTGGGCAAGCTTGCAATAGTGACTTGTAGCGCTCCCATGCTTCGTGTAGTAACTCTCCATCCTGCTGGACAAAATTGGCAACTTGTCTCGTGATATGGCCTGTCGTTTGAGTTGAGTAGTATTGGTTTATGAATTTATCGCTAACCATATCCCAGTCGTTCATTGATCTTGGTTCTAATGAGAGTAGCCAAGGTTTAGCTTTATCTTTCAGGCGGCTTGGAAAACACACCATTTATAGGTCTTCATGCTGAAGTCCCGGAGATGGGATTCTACTTACTTTGGCATAAAATTCTTTAAGAAAATCCAACGGGTCTTCGTTGGCGAGACCATGAAATGTCGGAAGGTTATTGGTTATGTGAGGTTTAAGCTCAAAGTCTCTTGCAGTCCTTCCCAACACAATAGCAGAACTATAAGGACCAACCTGAGGAGTCATGAATTCTCATTGTCTAGGTTCACGTGCCCCCCTAGGATGTCTCTCTCGGTTGTTAGGTCTCGCGTAGTTTCATCACGTTCATATCTCTCATTGTAATGGTTGTTTTGATTAACAAACCAGTCGTCAATTTGTTCATCTATGGGGTAGGTTCTCTCAGAGTAAGTATCTTGTCGTAGCGAAAGTAATTTCTTTCTTCAGCTCCTCCTCGCTCTTCATTCCTGTCCATCACATTTCGCTGGATTTATTCCCAATAATCACGGGGTTGTGCTGGACCTTCAGGGCAAATAGGTTTGCTCCCATATTCGTCTCTATTAAGGATTAGAGGACCTCTGGGTGTCTCATCATTCACAATATCATCATGAACATAACTCTCTCGTCTTAACATTGTGTCAGGAATTGTGTCGCAAACAAAGTCAGTGGTGATGGATGAGTCGCTTTCAGGAACAGAAATTTGAGGAGGTCTTGCTTGATTGGAACGATGAATGTTATCTATAAATGGTGCAAGCTCGAGTCGAAGTGATCGTCTACCTTGCATGCACTCAATAACAAATCAAACGTATCGAATGGAAAAACTAGAACTAATTATACAAATAGGCGGTTGAATAGAAGATAATACGAACAAACATTTTTTTTGAAACCTTTGCTTTTATTCCCTGGCAACGGTGCCAAAATTTTGATTCAATCTTTTGTGTGCCTACTTAATAAATACTTGTCAATTATTCAAAAGATCGCTCGCAAGAGTACGAGTTCACATGTAGGTTGGTAAGCTAAACCGAGTCGATCTCAAGGAACAAACAATCGGAATCTCAAGCATTTGTTTAATCACGAATTAACACTAAAACTTGTACAATTAGGGGGCACTAGTGCAGAAATAACTTTTAAGAACGCCTGTTTTTGAAAATCCAGAACGCCCTGCTGAGGCGTTCTGTATGGAGCTGTTCTTGAAAGTCTGACAATCAAGAACGCCCTGCTGAGGCATTCTTGATTGTTAGACTTTCAAGAACGCTTTTCAGAGACATTCTTAAAAATATTTTAGCCGTTCTAAAAAGTCGGTTTTACAGGATTCGCCCGTTCTGGAAAATAACTTTCCAGAACGTCTCTTTTTAAGGCGTTCTCGAAAGTATACTTTCCAGAACGCCTCGAAAAATAGGCGTTCAGAACGGCTGAAGAAATAGGCGTTCTGGAAAATGTACTTTCGAGAACGCCTCTAAAAACTGGCGTTCTGGAAAGTATATTTTCGAGAACGCCTCGAAAACAGGCGTTCTGGAAAGTATACTTTCCAGAACGTCTAAAAACAGGCGTTCTGGAAGGTATACTTTCCAGAACGCCTCTAAAAACAGGCGTTCTGGAAAGTATACTTTCCAAAACGTCTCGAAAAACAGGCATTCTGAAAAGTATATTTTCCAGAACGTCTCTAAAAATTATACTTTCCAGGCGTTCTGGAAAGTATACCTTCTAGAACGGGTTTTTGAATAACCGTTCTGAAAAGTAGTAAAAAATTAAAAAAAATTAAATGAAAGTAGGTGCCAACAAATACATCAAATTCATTCCGGATTCATTTTTCCAGGCCTGCTCATATATATTACAATTTTATTACCTATTTAAATCACAAAACACATGTCATTTATATAATCCCAAGATCAAACAACACATGTCATTAATCACAATAATATACAATCACCATAAGATGTCAATACAAACAACACAAGTATCCAAATTTTTTTTTTTATATATAATGCGCACTTAACAACACGAATTTTATCATTTCAACAGTCATTATAAATGACTTGATCAACTATCAATGTCTCCTTAGTACGCTTTCAAACAAGACATCATGAAATCTCACATTACTTCTTATGATCTCAAGCATTTTTCAAGAACCAGACATAGATTGTTCCATTAATAAAAAAAATAACAAATGTGAAATTTCTCATGACCGTTGGGATGATAACAAATTACCATTCTTGTTGAGGACGACCCTCGCTCTTTTCAAGATCTTCTCATGACTGTTGGGATGATAACAAATTACCATTCTTGTTGAGGACGACCCTCACTCTTTCCAAGATCTCGAAAATAATGACCACACACTCACTGACAAGTGAAAAACAAAGTAATGTGAATTTATGGAAATTAAAATTAAAGAATATAACTCTGAACAGATTTCCCAATTCTTGCTCAAAACACGCACACACACAGAGATGAAACACGTATTCACGAGTCATTAAGAAATAATTTAACACATATTAATCCTCAAAACTCTTTTTTTGTAAAGTAAAATAAAAAATGCTAGTATTAGCTAACAACGTTTCCAAGTAAATTCTATATTTAAAACATAAAGAGTATAGAAATCCTCGAGATGACATTCAATAATTAACAAAGATACCTGCTCATGCAAAATATGAAAACTTGCTTTACAGGCAGTTCAACATCCAAAGCAATAACCTGGGAATCAAAGAAAATCAACCAAATATATTAAACTTGGACAGAATATCAATTAGATAAGATAATATTAGGACATACAAGGATCATATACCTTCCCTAATTCAGGTAGCATCTCATAAGCCATGTGTGAAGACATGAATACAGGCGCACGATGACAGGATACCTCTAAGTCTCCTTCTGTTATTGTTGGGAATGGCTCAGGAGATGTACCATCTGACACTCGAACCTGAGAACAAGAATAATTATCAAAACACCAAAATAATACCATGATTGATTGCTGACGTAAATACAAATCAACTTTTGACTACGTACAACAAAGATTTATAGATGGTTGTGGTTGAAATCAATTTGGTGCCAGACCATAAAGTCTGAGTACTCAAAAACAGTAAGTTTCTTTCCATCTAATTAAATAGTCAACATTAAATATTTTCAAATGTTAGAAGAGGAAAATGAAATATTCTCAATTTTTAATTAAACAAGCCATATGCTTCTATATTTCTGATTCACACTTCCATTTTGTCTAAATAGAGTAATGAAGTTAAAATCACAATAGCTCAACAAGCAATGAAAAAGCAGACAAAGAAAAAGGAAAGAGCAACACTTATTGTAGAGTTTTCACTGGAACATGCTCAACTAGAATGACTATGCTAGGAGATATTCAAAGAACATGAAAGATACACATGGCTACCCACTTAGGGATCATAGAAGATTATTCTTTCTTTTTAGTAATTAGTAATAATGTAAGAAAACATTTCAAAGTAGATGTATAATTAC